>JAEPRB010000180.1:0-83637 GCA_016758965.1 Circinella minor
AAGTCCATTATGTATAATCTTTGTTTTATTTGTATGACCAATTCTATCTATATTAAGCCCAGGGGCAGCCATACCGATCTTGCCGGAACAAGAGGTATACTCCAAACCAAGAGAAGAGCGCAGACCTGGTGTAACCGCCGTAAATGTTGAACTGGGGTCCACAAAGGCAAAGATGTCATGTCCCTAATTAAAGCAAGCTTTAGTCAAGGATTCCTCAACCTCAGCCATTAAGGTGTCTTCGTTTGCCTCGGGGGCAGAAGACGTAGTAGTAGGTGCCGATTCCAGGCGGACCGAAGTAGCAGCATCATTATCCACCGTGGGAACAGATGATGATAACGATGGTGGCGTGACTGGTGCGGGGCCAGAAGCCAATGTAGAAGCAGGAGCAAGTGACGCAGAACGAATTGCGAGGTGGTTGACCTCACATTTGTGGCCTGGGGTCCATGGAATAAAGCCACACTTAAAACAGTCTTTCTTCCCAGAAGAAGATGGTGACGATGCATTACCAGACGGACCAGCAACACGAGTACCAGACGAACCAGCAGACTTAGAGACCTTCCCAGCATTACCACTAGTGTGCAATGACGATAACGCATGACACTCGTCAGAAGAATGACGACCATTACCATGGAGACGACAGTACTTCATTTCGGCTCGCTTTTTCCCTTTGTTTTTCTTGCCGGCGACAGCAAATGATGAGCCAGCAACAGCGCCAGGAGCAGTATTCGAAGTTGAGGAGTCAGAACTCAGAGCAACTTGCTTGCTGTATTTTGAGTGCACTACATTACCATAAAGGCGGCGGGCAAGATTGGCAGCTTGATCAATTGTAGTGCGTTTGTCCTGCGATAAATAGGCTTGACCAAGCGTTACGTGTTGAGCCAACTCCGGTAGCAAAGACTGTATGTATAAAGCGGCCATAACACGATCGTCCTTGCACCCTGCTTCCCGGTGAAGCTTATGGAATCGATCAGTGTATAATTCAACTGAATCATCTCGACCCATTCGCAACGTGAAGAGTTTCTGCATAAATTGAGCCTGGCGGTCAGCATCCTGGATGCCATATTTGTGGACTAGAGTCTTACGTGCAAAGGACCAATCCAAAGTGGCATGTGGTTTGAGGTGGTCGATGAACCAAGAACGTTGATCGGGAGACAACATACGGTGCATTCTGTCTTAAACCGTCAAAATAATTTGAATCCCGACATAAAAACTTGATCACTATGAAATATTTTTGACATCAAGTAATCAACTTTTTAGCACATGGAACATGTTTATTTTTGTATTCTAAATCTATTGCTCGTTTTGTTTTTGAAAAAAACTTATTTTTCATCGAGTTCATAGCCTTCTCACTATGAAATATTTTTGACATCAAGTAATCAACTTTTTAGCACATGGAACATGTTTATTTTTGTATTCTAAATCTATTGCTCGTTTTGTTTTTGAAAAAAACTTATTTTTCATCGAGTTCATAGCCTTCAAAGTTTTTTCGGAATGTGAAATTTTACTAAGTAAAGCCAAGATTTCGATATAGGGATTATGAGGGAGGTGAGATGGCAAAAGCAGTGTGTAACAGTAAAAGTGTATGGGTAATAAATTATCCATTAGTACCTACTTGTCAGCAAATAAAATATATATATATCTTTTTCTTCCTTTTTTTATCTTTTAATTTTTTTATATCCAATCTTCTTTTGTTTTTCTTTTAACTTTCTTTATATATTATATATGTACATATTTATTCTTTTTTTTTATTTCCTTAATTTTTTTTTAATATGTAAAACAATAAAAGTAGCTCAAACATTTTTGACCATTATATTATTATATTATCAATTGCTAAATACAGGGTTTAATACCTTTAACTGTGGATATAATATTGTCCGACGGGATTTAAAATATTTGCAATTTTCGAAAATTGACGGTTTAAGACAGAATGCACCGTACAGGGAAGGAGGCGGCACCAGTTAGCATTGATGTCTTGGCCATACGATTCCAATATATCTTCAAAGCGATCTAGGCATTCATGGACCGACGAGAATACCGTTTTTGAAGTATCATGGACGTTACCAGTCCATTGGAGTGCAGGTAAGTTCGATGGTACAATGGATCTTGATATGGAGGTAGTAACGGCAACCTTGTCCTTTTTTAATAGTTTCTTGTGGACACCCAAGATCATGTCCAAACTTTTGGAATGGATAGCGAATAAATTTTGAATTTTGGTCAGGTCTTGTTCAGATAAATCATCACGCACCATTTCTTCTTCCAAGAACGCAAGCTTGGCAACTAATTTCTCGATTCTTGGTGGCATGCGAGAGGACGAAACAGCAGACACCTGAGAACCGGATTCGCTTATCATATCATCATCAAGATGATGATCAGCATTAGTGGATGAAGTAAGGTTTTCTTGTTGATGAGACATAATAGAGTTAAGGTAAGTGGATAAAATAAAAATGTGTATGTGAAAGAAAAAAAAGAAAAAAGTTAAAATAGAAGGAAGATAGATGAATGTAGTGTGTGTAAGAATAAAAGAATAAAAAACGAGGAATTCGTTGAAAAAAATGTTATATCAATCGAAATTAATAAAATAAAAGAGACAGTAATAAGTCAATGAGACCCAAAAGAACAATAATTGAACTGAAGTTTATTATAATAAAATATTATCACTATTTATATTAGATTCTAATCAATGGACGGGTATATCAATATGCGTGTATGAAACAATGATAGTCTTCCGATTTGTTAATGACGATGAATAATGACAATGGTATATGTGAACATTATATCCTATACGTTTTGCCGTTGATAAAATAATATATCAACGCAGCTGTCAAATAGTATCAATAAAGAAGACGGACTTCTTTAATATTAAGAGTCATTGAAACATACCATAAAAATACCAAAATGTCAGTGAAACATATTTGAAGTATGCTGTATTTAAATATATATTATTAAACGACCGTTGTTATGAAGCCATTGTACGTTGGATACAACACTAATGGACTGAGAGATAGACCGAAAGGGAGTACCCAAAACCGATAGAGTTTCCCTTTCCATGTGAACTGAAGGTAGTTTCTGGAAGACTTGTGAACTAGTATGTGTAAGAAGACATCGGACAGGTCTATGCTGGTGAGGTAGTCGTCTTTGTTGATTAAGTTGCATATGGTTTTGATTGATTCCATCTTGAATGGTCGTTTTGGAATATATTGGTTCAGTGGTCGTAGATTCAGGCATGGACGTAGATCGCCTGTTTTCTTCGGAACGGTGAATAAATGAGAACGAAAGCCTGATGTTGTCAAAGGTATTTCCTCTATTGCTTTTTTGCATAATAAAGATAAAAGTTCTTCTTCGATTATTTGGTTTTGTTGAGGTTTGGTGAAAAATGATGTTTGTGGTGAGTGATAAATGTGTTGTTGTATTGGTGGGTGTTGTAAAAATGGTATTTGAAAACCATGATGTATAACGCGACGAACCCAGTTTTCGTTTGTAAGTTTTGCCCAAGCTGTTTGAAAGAAAGAAAGACGGCCCCCTACTGGGAATTGTTGGTGCGATTTTTTCCCTTGTCGTGAGGGCCCGATCCAAAATCCTTCTTATAGTTGTTATTGCCTTTTTTTGTAGTGGTCGGTTCGTTCTTATTTGTCAGACCTAACATCATCATCTGACTTGTTGTTATTGTTGGGGGAAGAGGAATTCGCTTTTCCTTTTTTCCTTTTATTATCAAAATGAGACCGAAAAGACGTTTGTGACACTGCTTTGGATAGGTTAACATGATCCACCATTGTCTTGGGGTCCAGTAGATATCGAGGACCAGATGAAGCGAGACGAGGTGGAAGACCATGTATGTTAGCAGCTTTGAACATATTATCAATTCGAATTTGAGTAATGTAAGACGTAGCATCCATAAATAGTTCCTATACGACATTAACAAATTAGATAGCATCTTCAGCAGATGGAGCACCATCGCGAAGTATACCATGTAAAAAATAATCCAGAGGACGAGTAATCCCTGATAAACGATACTGAACATCTTGTAGTTGTTGATCAGTTCGACGTGCAGTTTTACTGACATTAACGCTATTGAGAACAGGTGGATTATATTCACGAGCAAGATTACAGGGACATTCAGATAGAAAACGACGGCGTTCTGCTTCAGGTAACAGTGAACGAAAAAAATCCTTTTCCAAACAGCCTTGTAAAGCTTCTCGAAAAGCGGGATATGGGGTAAAGTCAGAGTCAGAAGTACGTTCATTAATATATGGATCAGAACCATTGTCAGGTTCATGTGGAGCATCATTATTATCATCAGCCTCCATAGGTGTAGTGGGAGTATTATGTTGTGAGGAAGAATGAATGTACTCTTCCAAATGTTCAATCCGTTCCACCAAAGCCATGGCCCACCGTGGTGCTGAATCGTCGGCTGGTGCTGTTGCGGTTGCTGTTGATGTTGTTGGTTGTGGTGGTGGTTGATGAAGGGGATCATGGTTAGACATAATCAATAATGAATAAAACAAACGATACTCGTCGGTTGTGTACCAAAAAAGCGAGCTCTCGAGAGAAAAGATGATATCGTATTATTATTTGTGTACAAACATTATTTATTTATTTCTCTCGACCAATAAAGGAATGATTGATAACACAATTAGTTGAGCCACAACTCGATGAATAATTTCAATAAATTTAATATGCTTAATTTCTGTTCTATGTTTAAATCTATTATGTATAATAGGCCAATTCAATTCAAGAAAAGTCCAATAATTTGCAATACGTAATAATATTTACTTCATCTGTAATTAGTTTAGTATAATCTGTTTGATCCATTTTTATTTTACAATACAAAATTCAATTTTACTTTTTATTTTTAATTTAGATATAAAGGGTTAATTATTTTTATAAAAAACAAATATATTTTTGTAAACATTAAGCTATTGCACATCCCACTAAAGGTAAGTCAGTAAGACGTAATTTTTTGATCGTTGCCCTTTTTTGAAGGGTTCTTGTTGGACATATTGTGATATTGGAAGAGAAACTGATTCCAGTATTGAAAGCATGTAGTTGTTGTTCTTCTGTTGGGAGATTGATCTCTGCTAGTACCCGCGATCCTTCACGATGTGGAAAAATACCATTGTTGTTTGGAAATGCTTTCATTAGGACGTCAATGGTATCATCAAGTACTCCAGGGATTGGACTAATATCAAAAATGACACTTCCAGGAGGACATCCTGTTCTCGAAACCCAAGAGTAGTATACAATTTTTTCAGATTCTGTATTGTTGGTTTGGCGATGAGCGTGAACTAAAAATAAACTTTCAGGCTGCGCAATATGGGTCCAAGAGAGTACCGTTGATGATGAGGTGTTGACAGACGGTTGGTTTTTTTTGTCCTCAGCTAGGACAGACATTTTTTTTTCTTTTGAAAAACCGAAAGAGATGATGGATTAGTGTAGTTTTCCATCATCCAGTATAAAAGTCGGAAACTCATTCCACAATCAATTGTGAAAAAAAAAGTTTGTATATACAATAACTATATTCTCTCCATATTAATACACTTACTTACTACTCACACATTGAATTGACTATCGTTATTGAATGGCCAGCTGGGACTAACATCATCCAAACATGTGAATAATGTTTTTCCGAAACTTGTATTCATTGAAGTACATAATCATTTTTGTTGATGATCATTGATAACTGGTCAAATATTGTAAACACTGTTTCAGGAGGAAGACAACTAATGTTTTTTATCCTCGTGGACATATCATACTGTGCTTTTATTTGACGACTGTGAGGAGGAATGAACTCGACATTATTATTTTTTGTTTCCCAAAACTGGGTCCATTAGATGCATATGCATATTGATCGTCGGTTGTCATTTGGAAGACAATAAAGAAGATGGAGCAAAAAAAAAAAGGCTGTGTAATATAAAAAATGTTCTTACAACCTGGTTACAAAAGCTGCGTTGTATGGCGCATGGGGCATAAAGTAGGATGATGATGTTACCGGTAACAATCTATTGTTTTGGATAATGTTACCGGTAACAAATTGGAAAGCTTCAATTTGTTCCCAGTAGCCATCCTACAAACTATATGCCCGGTTCAGGGGATACGCAACTTCATTGGTTTTTCTTTTTTCAAAAATCTTCGTTTAAACATTTGAAATGCAAATGGTTATTCAAACAATATTGGTACGGTATACCGTAATAATATACTCAAGAACATCTTGGTACCGCTCAAGATATTATTTTTAAAGGATGAAAATGATTGAGAACAAAGGAGGAATGAATGATATCCGTTTATACTTTTCAATTGAATGATTTCTAACTAATTATTTATTTTTGACGTGTGTGAGTTATGTGAGAGATTAGTGACGACGGATCATCCATCAAAACGAGAATACGACAGATCTTTAAATTATTTCTATTTGACATATTTTTCTCGGTGCTTGACATATTGGGCAGACCCATTTATGTGGGCACGACAGTACCCATATACATACTCCACTGGAAAAAAAGGGAGATATCAACAGGGTATCAACAATTTGATACTATTGTTTACATCTTTGATATCAACAGGATATCACCGGGATATCGACAAAATGTTGATACCTAGTATATTATAATGGTACCAACAGAGTTTCAATAGTTTAATATACTGCATAGATTCTGTTCCGCGTTCTTAAGAATCTGTAAGCGAACCTGAAACTTTTTTTTTTGTTATGGATTTGTAAATGCAAACTGTTGATATGATTGTGCATATATGCAGTCTCTTTCTATTTGATCTACCTGCAGTATGTTTGGTTATGTACCTGAGTATATGTAAATCTTGGGTTTATTTATAAACGATACACAAAAGAAGAAAAGATACACAGGCGTATTAGATGGGTCGCTTCCTAGAAAAAAAGCATGTTTAACAAAAAAAAAATTATTTAAAAATAACTGCAGACTTATCAGAAAAAAAAGTATGTGGAAGGGATCGGAGGAACACAATGGGATGAAAAAGAGGGGTGATTGTTAATATATATAGGTGGTGGAAGAGATTGTAGACGCATTATTAGTGAATGAGAAAAAAAAAGAAGTTTAAGGTCGATTGAATAGTTCAATAGTGTATAGTTATAATATAGGTACTGTCAAAACACGTAAATAAAGTAAGAGAGAACCCCATTAACCCATAGTAAAAAAGAAAATCAGTCAATAATGATCGTAATCAAGCAAGATCAGCATCGGAGCCATAAGAAAAAGAACTTATCACAAACAAAATCCAATACCAGTAATCCGCTATATATTGAAAGTAACGAAGAAAGTGAAGCGATTGAGACGGATCAACCAGCATACTAGTTTATATTCCCCGCATCCAAAATATATATCATCGTAAAGAATAAAAAACATATACACCTTGTCCTTTATATTTAAAAGTAGCTACCCATTCTGTTTCATCCGCTATTTTTTTTATCCAATCAATAGTAATAGTAATGAATATTATCCTACGTTTTGAAGAAAAAAAAAACTTCTTCGGTTGCCATGCTTTCTATAAAATATAAATGTCATTATAAGAGCATTGTAATGTCTCATGTAAATAATAGTACTACTCCCACTCACTGGTATACAAAAAACCCAACAGAAATGAAGCACGCATTTATACCTTTGTTATCCTTCTGTAATCCTTCTGTTCCAATAAATCGTGTGTCAATCCTGGTCAAAATAATAAATAATACATAATAAGTTTACAGCCCATTTTCCACGAAAACATGTTGACAATATATAAAAGGGTTCGATCTATTTGTTTTCATCCCATCTCTAATGCTTATGCTCGGATTCTAAGGGATTTCTTCCGCTCATTGGGTTACTTGAGCATCAGTAAAAGTTTGTTTGAAAGAAATGTGATCTTGGCTGGTTTTCTGACAGCATAAATATTAACCATTTTCTGTTACTTTTTCTAACTACCGCTTATTCTTTTTTTACACAGTAGTAGTAACAATACCTGTTTTTTTTTTTTTTTTGTTCATCGATTTCAAAGTTTGATTCATAAAAAGACGAAAAAAAAAAGAAAGAAAGAAACATGTCAGCTACACGAGAACAAACAGAGGGACATAGAGCATTACTCGAGATCGAATCACGTTTCAACGCGAAATCACACGGGGTTGTGATTGCTATTCAAGGTGTTCAGATCCATGCTTTAGCCATGTTTGCAGAAATATTTAATCAGTTTCCTTATCCTGTTGTTATTAATGCTGCCATTCTTAAACTTGCCGATTGGTTTCGTGCAAGGTATTTTTTTTTTCTTCAAAAAAAAAATAATAATAATGTTACCACCCCTTGATACCTTTTTCACTTTTTCGCTTTTTTTTTTTTTTTTTATAATATATATTACGAGAAAGTATTAAACATATACACTCAATGTTTGAATTTGTAGTAACAATGTTATCAAGTTCCATATATATAAAGTATTCAAACAAGCTGATCAACATTTGATCAAAGTGATCAATGTAGAAGAAAGTATGAGACGTATTTTACCAGTTTTAAATAGTAACGATTCAGTTTCTCGATCATTAGCACTACGGTAAGACATAATATGCACTTATTTCTCGAAGCAAAATGAAGGGCTATAGAGGGAGAAAAATCAGACTTATTTGGACTTACATGACTAGAGTATTGGGTTGTATGTCGGTTATTATAGCAAACAAGGTTGATGTCCAACATGCGTAAGTAAAAATATCTATGGATATAATAAACCTTTATTGTCAAAAGAGAGAACGAAAACTTATATAATTTAATACTATTGAAATATTACAATAGTGTTTTGCAAAGATTAGAAGAAGCAACAGATAGAACAGAAGCAGAAGCAGCTATTTGGGCTGCTGATAGATTTTGTGCTCAATCAGTTCAATTTTCACCCACCGTTTTCCCAACTATTGAAGCCAAATTAAGAGGTAAAAAAAAATTATATATAAAAGAAGATGGTTGTTTTTTTTAATATACATTATGTATATGAATATTTATGTATTAAATTTCTTTATTCTTTCATTAGATTCACAAACAGATGTTAATATTAAACTTCGATTAGTTCAGTTATTTCGACATATGCATTATAATATTGCAGTTGCACGACAGGTTGGTTTTTTTTCTCGTGTTTCGATATACATACAGGAAAACATTATTTATTGAATTTTCGTTTCAGGCAAAAGGTGTATGCGTCAGTCTATTAGAAAGTCCTGGAGCAGATCAACAATTAGTCATGGTAGCATTACGAACACTCAGTCTTCTTTTAAGTCAAGCTTTATTGGATCGAAAAGAGCAGGTAATATCAATATATTTTCTATTGACAAAAAAAAAATAATGTTCTAATAAAAAATTTATATTTTTATTTATTTATTTATTCAGTTGGATCGTTTATTTACATTTGCTTGTGATGATAGTAGAAAAGCAGTATGTCTTAGTGCACTAGATGATCTTTCATTACTTGCTAAAAATGACTTATCAATCGATGCATCACACATTTATGTAAGCTCTTAAATTGCGCTCGATAAGGGGGGGGGATGTTCTTATTTTATGTTACTGGAAAATTTAACTATGTTATTTCTTTTATTTTAGAGATTGTTATCATTATTAAATAGAGAAACAACCAGTATTACGTTAATGGAACGTCGATACAGCTGTGCAACAACTTTACTCTGTTCCTATCGTCAATTGGTTCGATTCATGATGCGAGAAACATGGCGGTCCGAAAGTCAAGGGGATTTTGTTCGCGCTATGGATATTTGTGAAGAAAGACTCAATAAAGGATTGGAATCAGGCCATTATTTGTTAGCTATCGCATGTGCACGTTTTTTAATGATCATTCTTGAATTGGCTCAGGAACAAAATCATCAAGATACAAAGCAATCATTCCAATGTATTCGATCGTATAATAATTTAAAAGTATCTAGTGAAGCTGTATCTGATCTTCAAGTCATTGCTTCAAGGCTTAGTAAACGAATTGAAGAATCACATTTATCACAATTAGTTCGTGAAGCAAGTGCTGGGAAATTAAATCTGCGTCAGGTAAGCAGAAAAAAAAAGACCATCAATCAACCATACGATATTTCTTCTATGAACCAATTAATAGTAATATTTCCTCGATATATATATATATATATATATTCTCTAGGCTAGGCATATATTTAAATTACAAGCCCATTTAGTGTTACTCATTGATGGTGAAGTATGCACAAACTCTTTTCGAAATAATTTTGAAAGAATGGCATCAAATCCAGGTTAGTAAACTTTAAATTATAAATAAACGTAGTATATATACACATATACACTTGAGTCAATGGGTTAACTAATCATAGTTATGTACAAGAAATAGATGATGTTGCCGTGCAACTTTTTGCCCCTTATCTTTTGGAAATATTCAGTGGTTGCCATGATACATCAAATTGGTTCCCCGAAATAGCATTGACAGCATTAGAATCAAGTACCGATCGACCCAAACTATATGTAAGTTATATACACCAATTTTGTTATTGCTTAATAATCTCATAAATACATATATATATATATATATATATATAGGTCAGTATTGTACAATTGCTATTACGAACACCAGGGATTCATTTGAACAAGAGACATGAGTTATCAAAAAAAATCTTTACACAACTGGAACAATTTGGAGCATGGGATCATGAAAAACAGATATACACAAACAATGGATGGTTTCTCTATATCATTGCTTCGGAAGCTGGTTGTAATGGATGGCATGAAATTATGCATCATGTTTATGGAAGTCTAGGAAGAACGGTAAAAAAAAAACAAAATTTACTTGTAATCTTGGTTTTATTTTATATTTATCATAAAACGTACATACATAAAATTAAACTGATGACAAATATCTTTGTATTCAATTACAATAGGTTAAATCAGGAGCAAGCAAGTGTTGGCTTACTGCTGTTTCTTTATTAGGTCTAGCAGAAATATCTCAAGAGAATAAGCAACAAAGCTATTTGGATAGTTTAACACATCTCCAGGTATAGTAAAAATAAATAAATAAAGGGAATAGAGTTTCAATGTATATATTGACTAGAATAAACAATGAAAGAAATAACATACTTAATAAAAAAATAATGTTATCCAGGCATTTCAATCTCTTACGGGTCCTCGACGATTCCAAAAGTGGTATATTCAACTTCGCATGGAAATGATTTCAACAACCCAAAGAATGAACAAAATATTATCTTCTATTCAACAAAAAAACCAAGAGTCATCATCATCATCAAATACGAAAAAATGTGTCAAAAATGTAAATTTTTTTATTTACATATAATGGTTATGTATTTCCTGAATTAGAAAGCTTAATTTAATCATTTCTTTATCTTTTTGGTTTTTTTTTTTTTTTTTTGTATATGTATATGTATATATTTATAGTTACAACAATGTGGTTTGCGTTTCCGTGAATTAGCATCTCGATACGACTTTATTGCACAATCATTTCTTGGGATGGATGATACAACATTAATGGATCTTGAGGCATATAAAATTTGTGCTTTGGTTTGTGAGCATGCAATTCATACATTTATGAAAAATGAGTAAGTGTATCTTTTATATATATATAATTTTTCTTTCTTGATCTGATAAGCAAAAAAAAAAAAGAACTCATAGATAATATGGTTTAATAGTAATAATAATAGTGGATCATTTTTTTGTGTTGATGCTGCACTGATACCCTTAATCAATATTGCAAATGAAAAAATGCATATTGATACAATTTCTTCTTTTAATCTACAAGATATTTGTTTGGAGTTTTTACAAACAGTCATAGGCTGGGGAGAAAGTGATCGACATGATAATCCTAATAATTATTCGGTAAGAATAAAAAAAAAAGTATTTTCTCATGTATAAGGAAAAACAAAATATTTATTTTTTTTTACATCGTGATTTTTTTTTTTTTGATAGCTTTGTGCTCAAGATATTCAATCATTTACTACTCGTATGCTGGAACAACCATTAAGTTTACCTAAATACTTTTTTGGACGACAAAAACCAGTGAATGTTCAAGTAAAGAATTGAAAATGTTTTTTATTATATGTATTTGTTCGATTCTATATTTAACATACCTTATTATTAATATCTTGATTAGCTCACTGTCGATCCATCTTTAAGTGATAAACAACCTATCATTCTTCAAGAAGGTCAAGATTTATCTATTAACTTTGAAGGTTTTGTGAATCTTTCAGGAAAAGAAGGTAACGAAATGAAACTTGGATTATTATTATTTTTATGCCATGTATTCAATTCAAAACATATCTTTAATATTTATAATTATATATCTATATAAGTTACCATTGAAAAAGCTGCTATCGTTTGTTCCATCACAGAAGAAAAAACAAAACATTTTAGTGATAAACTTGGAAATGAAAAGAATTTATCAGATCCGCATCCGAATGCAGAAGTAAGTTTCAAAATGGGTAAAAAAAAAATATGCCTAACATATTTAATTAAAAAAATCTTTCATATGTTAGACAAATCTTTTGTTACCACCAACTACATATTATGGAAACATTGTCAATTCTTATTTTACATGTAATGGATTACTACATATACCAAGACATATGTTTGATAATAATATAACTGCCGGTATACCAGGATCACATCGAGAAGCATGGTTTAATGTATATGTTAAATTAATTGATTCCAATTACAGAGTGTGGGCGACAGGACCTTATATTTCAGGAAAGATAGCTTGGTAATAGTTGTGTAGAATTTTCGTCTTTTTTCACTGCGCACAATTCCTGTGTTTATCATTCATACACCTTCTTTTATTCTATATATATATTTAAAAAACAGAATATGTAGTGAACACTCTCATACTAAACTTTCTTTTTTTATACCGCTATATTATGAATCCACTTCTCAAAATTATGTATGGTTTTTTTTTTCTTTAAATAAATCCAACAAATAATATCAAGTGGCATGGTCCCCTTTTTTTTTTTTTCTCAGAATTTCACACATAAGAAATTATATTTTTTTGGTTAGCATGAATACAGATAACAAGTATTCCAAGAATCATTACTTTCGTCTCAATTATTATTTAAGAATATGGTTGTTTAGTTAGCTTAAGATTGTGATATAGAAAAAAAGGCTTCTGATACGTATTATATAATAATGGACTTTTTATTTATTTACATATGTATAATATATATACAGTACGTAGACTAGTTTTTGTTTCCTGTCATACATTTCTATTATATATTTTATATCATAATCTTTGGCATTAATTTCTCTGAGATTTACATCCAAGTAGTTATTATTCCATTCACTACTTATCAATGATATACGTATATAAACATAATCTATCTACAAAGAAAAAAAAACTATGTCCTGTACTGTTAATAATAAAATATGAGCTTACTTATTTAACAAGTAGAGAAATAGTATAATGTAAATATCAATAAAAAGCTTACTAAGAAACCTTGGGATATAACATTACAGAAAATATAGATCAAACATACCCATAGTTACACTACCTAATTCTAGATACAAATAGATTAATTTTACTTCATGAAACTGTACTTTTTTTTCCTCCTCTCTTGACTGATTTCATTCGGCATAATTCCATATGATACAAACCGAAAATAAAATCGGTAACACGATAAAAAAACAATGTACGTACAAATAAATCTGCATATTTGTTCATTCCCCCCCCCCTCTTTTGTTTTGTCTTTTCTCCTGCCTTATTTTTTTTTTGTTTTTGACTATATTGCCTTCTTTTCGATTTCCAATTTTTTTTTTTAAAAAAAAAAAGAACACCGCACCTCATGTTTTATAAAAAAAAGAAAAGTAACAACAATAAAGTTGAAGAAGAATCAATAAGGAAAAAACCTTTCTTGGTGAAATACCGTTCATCCAACCTTTATGTTTTTATTACTGCGAGTTTCTCAATATTTACAGGGGTAAGCCAAAAGTAGTACTTACTGTATGTAATATATATTTATATACATTTAGTAAATACCTCTAATAATAATAAAAAAATGATACTAATGTACTCATGAAAATTAAATTGCATTGATATATATATATATATATATATGTAGTCAATTCTTTATTCTATCATCATTCCTATACGTAAATATATAAATATAGAACAAAACAACATCACATCATCCTACATAAGAAAAAAAAAAACCAAGATGTATATTGTTACAATTTACCTCATCTAGTGCATAACGCTTTTTATATATTATAGTCCCATTTATTATTGATGCAATGAATCGAGGTGTTTTATCAGAAACATTGGATCCAAAAAATAATAGTAACATCTTATCCCCTTACAATAATCAAACTATTCTATCAACCGATACAACTACATCGTTTGATGCGGGTGTTATTTTGGGATTATATTCAGCCGCTTCTGTTGTTACGTCACCAATATTTGGATATTTAGGTTTGTATAGTAATTAGGTTTTTTGTTATTATTATTCTTATGCATTCATCGTTATATATATGCTCCCTCTTTTTTGTTTTGTTTATCCGACATTATTACGTATTATTTACATTCTTATTTTATTTGAAAATGGCGGTCTCCCCTCTTCCCCCCCCCAATCTCTGACGACGAGAAAAGGGGGTAAGGGGAGGTTAATACTGATGGTTTATATTTATAAATGTATTTTTTTTCTTACAGGAGATAAAGTTACTTATAGAAGAACACCCATGTTATTCGGGATTCTTGCTTTATTTGTAACCACTTTATTATTTTTATTTGCAACAAAATATTGGATGCTTGCATTGGCACGCATTTTACAAGGAATATCAGATGCTTGCGTATATACATTATCTTTAACACTGGTATCTGACACATTTCCATCCGAAGTTATTGGAACACAGGTTGGAATTTTATTTATTTATTATTTGTTATTGATTCAGTATATATAACAAAACCCATTTTCTTATTACATAATAAATAGTTAGGGAGAGTAATGTTATTTCAATCTATTGGTATAGCAGCAGGCACACCTATTGGTGGTAAGAAAAGTTGTCGAATTACTATTATCTATTATTATATTGTAGCCTATAATACTCGTCAAAGAGAGAAGGGGTCGTGAGGGTGGGGCTTTGAATGAAGTATATTTATTTACTCATCCCACCCCCCTATCCGTCCCTTTTTTACTCATAAATTCTATTTTTTTTCTACATACGTATTACTTACCTACGCATTTATATGATCTAGGTGGTGAGTCATTATTATTTTTAAACATGCAACAAACTAGGGAAAAAAAAAAGTAACTCTATGCTAATCATTATATATATATATATATATATATATTTTTTTTTTAAAAAAAAGTATTATTTGATAAGTTAGGATATCGAGGTCCATTCCTATTTTCAATTATACTTGCCGTTATAGATTTTTTTCTTCGTCTATTTTTAATAGAACGTCGAAATAATCCAAAACAATGGTTTGTTCATAATGAGAGTCATAGTGATATGATCACGGATAATCGATTTCATGATGAAAGGATAGTGGATTATACAATACCAGAACCTGTACTGGATCGTAAGAAGAGCAAGAAAAACAATTCAACTATTAAAGAACAATGGGGTGTTAATAGATATGGTGATAATGATAATGATGAAGAGGAAGAAGGAGTAGTCATTAACAAAAAACAAGTTTATACGAATAAGAGTATCGATCAACAAGATGCTACCAATAACAGTTGTTCATTGGAATCATCGTCATTATCACCCAATCAAACTGTAGATCATAAAAGGGATCTAGTTATTATTACAGGTGTTTATGAGGATGATATCAATGAAACAAAAAAAAAGACAAGTAATATGAGTACTATACAATTATTATGCAATTCACGCATTCTAGTTGCACTCTTATTTTCTCTATTACCATTTTTGGCTATTTCCATGTTGGAGGTACATACTCTACTTTTATCCATGCTTTTACGAATGAACTTTAATCATTAAATATACGTATATATATATATAGCCAACATTACCTATTCGTCTTGCCAATGAATGGAATTATAATTCTAGTCAAATAGGTCTTGTATTTCTTGCTCAAATTTTACCTTCATTTTTAGCTGTACCTCTTTCTGGATATTTATATGATCGATATGGTGCAAAATTACTTTGTTTTTTTACTATGTTTATATCAGCTATTATAATTGGTTTCTTTGGTGTACCTATTCGACAACAATTAAATAATACGACACTATTAGGAGAAGGCATTATACCTCTTGTCCTATTGATTACTCTTTTTGGATTTTTTATTAATATGATTTATACTCCCGCCTATGCAGAAGTTTCAAGTGCATGGAATTCTTGTTTTTTTATTCCGTCTACTGGTACAGATGATGATGACGATGATGATGTTATTGAAGAAAATAAAGAACACCAAAATGATGGATCTGGAAGAAGTTATGGATTAATCAGTGCCGTTGTTTGTTTAGGTAAAGAAAAAAAAAAGGTGATGGGGAAGGGATTATGAATTTAAAATAATGTTTTATTGTACTAGGAAACTTTCTTGGTCCTGTTCTAGGTGGATATCTATTTGAAAGAATTGGATTCTTTTGGTTATCTATTACTGTTGCATGTATTTTAATATTATTTTCTCCATTATCTCTTGTATTTTTAGAAAGTAAACGATCTATTAAACTTTCACAATTATCTTCTTTTTTTACTTCTTCTTCATAATTCATACGTAATTTCATGAGTTACGTATGATACAATTAAAAAGAAACATCTAGAAAATGTTTATTTTTCTCCTTATTTCTCCTCACCCTTACTTTTTTCCTTACCAACCCAAATTATGACAAATAATTTCAAAACGGTAAAAGTCTTTTTTTTTTTTTATATAGGGTCATTTTTCTGTTACAATTTTTTTTCAAGTGGTTTTTGGTTATTGTTGTCATTGTTTGTTTGTTCAAAAAGAAATAAAGAGAGAGAAAGAGAGAGAGATCCAAGAACAAATAAAAGTAATAATAATAAGATAATATTAAAAAAAAAATAGAACATGAAAAAAAAAAAAGGTGAATATATATATATATTTATAAAAAGATAGTTAAAAGATATGATAATAATAATAATAATAATAATAATAATAGTAATAATAATAATAAAAGATGGGATATGTACGGGAAAAGAAATAAAAAAAAAGGGGGAGGGGAGGATTGGTGAGTTGGAAAAAAAAAAGGGAAGCAGAATAATAATAATATATAGAAAAAAAAAAGAGAATATATAAATAACAGATTATGTATAGCAAAAAAAAAAAAAAAAGAGAGAGAGAGAGAGCACTTGTTATTGTGAAAGCGATCAAAGTTAAGTGAGGATAATAATAAATGATTTTTTTTTTTTTTTTTGGGTTTCGGGTTAACACAGGGAAAAAAAAGCTCTTGCACAAAAAAAAAAGGGGAGAGAGAGAAAAAAAAAAAAAGAAAGGCATAATAAATGGTCTCTATAACACTGGCCACCACGAGTTTTCGTGAAAGAGAGATAGAAAAAAAAATTGTGTGTGTGTGTGTGTGTGTTTAAAATATAAAGAGAAAAATGAAAGAAAATTCTTCTTTTTTTTAGGATTAAGGAATGAAAAAAAAAAAATTGTATTACACAAAAGAAGAAAAGAAATAACACAGTTTTGTTTTTGAGGTTGTCATAATCAAAGAAAAAAAAAAAAAAAAAAAAAAAAAAAGAACGAGTGTCAAAATGTGGTAGAGGATAAATAAAAAAAGATTTGAAAAAACGGGGGAGACAGAGAGAGAGAGAGATAAGGTATAAGGTAAATAATATATATAATATAAGTATATCGCAAAGTTAAAAAAGATATTGTTAAAAGGGGGGGTGGGTTGGTTGTTAATTTCTTGTTTTTCAATTTTTTGTTCATTTTTGTTGTAAAGTTTTGTTATTGTTGTTGTTTCTTTTTTTTTTTTTTTTATTTGTTGAAATAATCATTTTGTTGTTGTTGTTGTTTTTTTATTTCAAACTCGAATTTTATGATTGAGATTGATGTTGTTTTCTTTTCATACCACGAACATGACTAACAGCATAACCTTGTTGTTGAATAGTATCATATACTGGTGGAGGTAATGTTGTTGTTGTTGTTGTCAATCTACGTTTCTTGGACGATGTTGTATTATTATTAT
This sequence comes from Circinella minor, assembly GCA_016758965.1. Taxonomy (NCBI): domain Eukaryota; kingdom Fungi; phylum Mucoromycota; class Mucoromycetes; order Mucorales; family Lichtheimiaceae; genus Circinella; species Circinella minor. Next base: position 18,107 of record JAEPRB010000180.1, read on the forward strand.
TATTAGACAAAGAAAAATAATCAGGTGTTTGTTGACGAACATCAGACACCATATAATAAGGTCGTCCATAGTGTGTAGATGAAGGTGGTGATGTATTATTACTAGATACTTTCCATGAAGACGTAAATGGTAAAGTATTTTGATTCATTCGTACCGGCGAAATCTGAGTAGGTGTATGCATTGGAGACGACGAACTCGAACTTGGTAAAGATAATGATAAAACAGGTGGAACATGACTATTGATGGCTACAGAAGGTGAATAACCTGTAGATGAATTACCACCATTTGAACTAGGTGAACAAGAAGGAGGGGGTGATAATACCGAGTAATGTCTCACGTTAGGATGATAATAATCATCAATAGATGTTTCTCTTAATCTTCGCTTTCGTCTTGTTGTCGTTGTTGTTGTTTGCTGTTGTTCATGAATATGCTGTTGTTGATTATAATGATGATGAGATGGTGGATGATGATGATGATGATGATGAGAATGTTGATAATAAGATGGATCACAACAATTAGTAACATCATTTTCATTATTCATTAAAGCAGGCAATGTAAAATGATGATGATGATGTTGTCCATGTTGTTGTTGATGATGATGATGTGTTGGACTTGAAGGAGATGGTAATTGAAATTGTTGTTGTTGTTGTCCAGTAGGTAAACAAGAAAGATCATGTAATAATGGAATAGGTTTATTCAATGCTCTAGATTCAACATGCAAATGTAACAAATGATGCCATTGTTCAAAAGTGGGTTGAGCGATATACAATCGATAATCAATTAAATCTAAAAAGATACGTTCAGCCGCATTGATCTCCGAAACAGGTAAACCGGCAATTTTGGCCCATGCCGAATTTCTATACGTTTTGTCTTGAACAAACTTTGATGCAATTACCAAACTAGCTAAAAACATACGTCTTCCACAACTAATATACGCATCTTGCCAATAAGGATTGTTATTACTAGGGTGACGATGATCCATAGTTGTTGCATGGTTACGTTCATACAATTGAGCAATAATAGCAGGTCTTGCACGAAACAAGTAAAACAAAGCAGTTTGTAATGTTGAATAAGTTGTTCTTGATCGTTTCAAAACTTCTTGAATAAATGTTCGTAATGGTACAACAGCTGATTTATTATAATGTGATGAAGAAGAAGAAGTAGATGAAGACGATGATGATGATGAAGTAGTGTTTGACCAAATTGTTTCAATGACATGAGCATTCGTATCTATATATATATATGTATATGTATATGTATTAAAAAAGAAAAGAGATTAGATTTAATTTGATATACATACATATATAAATGTTTATTTGTTTGTTTATATTTTTATGCGAGAATTTTTTTTGAAAAAAAGTTAATATAATAAATAAAAAATTTACCAACAAGTGCTTCAACATAAGCAAGTCGATTATTCACATGGTGTGATGGTTTCACAGCCACAGAACTTGTCGTAGTAGGAAGCGTGGAAGATAACGACGACGATGTATTATTACCATGTGTTGAAGTATACTTGCTTCGAAGTGCATACATTTCTGGATCTGTATGTAAAGGAAGCATCGTTGTTGCTGTTGTTGAAGTTGTTGTTCTTGTTATACTATTATTATTATTCGTCCTATTTTTCGAATTCGTCGTTGCATTATGAGTTCCATGGGTCAATGTTGAAAGACTCGATCCATTACCATAAGCCAATTTACCCGCTGAATGATGAAAAGCAGTATTCCAATCATGAGCATGTCCACCATTAGGTACAACAGTGGTTGATGGTCGACGATGAGTCAATGATGATTCACTCAACATGTTATTCGAATCTGTTGATTGTGGTGGATGTTCTCCATGAAAACGACATGACGGTAATATATGAAATGGTGTTGTAGTAGTAGTAGTAGTAGTCGATGCATATGGATGGGTAGTAGAGTGTAATGAAGTCATGAAGTAATAAAGACGAAAAAAGTTGGTTTTCTGTTTTTTTTTTCAAATAAAAAAAAAAAAAATAGAAAACGAAATGGGGGAAAAAACCAAACGAACAAGAAAATATATATAAAAAAAAAAAAACAACAACAAGTAGACAAAGAAAGAAAGAAAAGAAAAGAAAAAGAAAAAACCGGGTTAACAAGAAATGATAAAGGGGAAAAATAAAAAAGTTAAAAGGACTAGAAGCACAAGGAGCCAAAGGGAGAGAAAGAGAGAAAGAAAAGAGAAAACCCGAGAAAAAAAAAAAAAGAGAAAAAGGGAAAGAATAAAGTGGATTTTTGTATATTAGAAGATAATAAAAGAGTGTGTGTTTAAAGAAGGGGATGGTTATTTAGCAAAAAGGGAAAAACGAGGGGTCCACGCAAGAGCAAAAAAAAAAAAAGGGGGGGGGGGGGGAGGAGAAGAAAGAGAGAAGGAGTATAAAGAAGGAGTGAGGAGATAATAAAAGTGAGGAGTAATAAAATAAAAAAAAAAGAGTGGAAAAGAGTTATAAAAGTAAAGAACGGCTTAACAAGTATAAAAAAAAGTTAGTTGGGGGGCAAATGATAATATCACTGTGCTCTTGCCGCAAATACTTGAAAGAGAAGAGAAGGGAGAACAATAGGAAATAGGGCCTGCAGTTTTAGGGTGTAAAGGGAATAATAAATCGGAGCCTTTGGTCAAAAAAGGTATACATCCACTTGGCGTGCACCCACACACCCATACACACATTATTACTTTGGTATCTTCTTATGATGATAATGTTGGATAATTATCCCCTTCTCTTATAAAACATCAACTCCCACTTCCCCTACCCCTTTGATTCTACCTTATAATAATTTATTATCTAAATCTTTTAGGGTGTTCTTTCCAATTATTATTTAATTATCTATTTCCTTCTTTTATATATATATATATATATAAGAATGAACTAGACGACAGACCAATGTGTATTAGTTTGCATTTTGGGGGTTGGGGGAGGAGGAGGATTTGGGTTTATAGTTGGGTCCTTTGTTGTTACTAAGTTGTTGTTGTGGGGGAGAAGAATAAAATGGAAATCGTTGTGTTGCGGTTATAAAAAAAAAAAAAAAAAGGTGTATGTAATATACTGGGGTGCAAGAAACCATATCTGGCAACGTTGCTTGTGCCCATCATCTCGTGGTGTGCATGTGTACGCATGGTGGCGAAAAAAAAAAATAAAAAAAAAAATTATTATCACTTTACTATTATTCTCCTCTTAACATTATTCTTATTTCACTTGGTTTCCAAATATCTAATATATTTTTTATTTTATTTTTGTTAATGAACAATTCTTTTCAATGAATTTATATAAGTGGTTATATATTTTTAATAGATTGAGGATTATAAAAAACTGTCAATCAATTAAGATAATAATAATAATAATAATAATAAAAGCTGTTGTGTTACCTTTTGAATTATCCTTTTGCTTTGCATAGCACTACGCCTTTTTATTATTTAAGAGTTATAACTTATCATCCACCATTAAATTTATATATATATATATATAATAGATAAATCATTTAGTCGCTTTTCCTCTCTCTCTCTCCCCCCACCCACCGACCTTCCGCGCTCCTCAATTGGTGTATCACAACATAATTCTATTTTTTTTCCAAACATAGCTCATATTATATAAATAACACGCCTTTTTATTTTATTTATTTTCTTTGCTTCTCTGTGCACCCCAAGTTACCTACTTTTCTAGGTAATTAACTAATGCAGCACAGATCATCATTTATTATTAACAACAAACATACAGCTTGATAAACATATATTACTTATTACAGCAAAAAAAAAACAACAACAACAATAATAATAATAATAATAATAATAATAATAATAATACTAACAATCCAAATGATTATTTAAATCGCCTCATCAAAAAAAATAATCCAAAACTTTCTAGTTTCACATTTCTCAGTGGTAAAAAAATAAAAAAAAGGTATAAGAAAAAAAAACGTGTTATTTCTCCGTTTTACTAATCACTTTTTTTTTTTTGAATTCATTTAAAAATTGTAATAATAATAATAAAAAAACGCCCATTGACTTTTTTTTTTTTCTCTCTCCTCTCCACCTCCGCCCCATTCCCATCCCTTCACCCCCAAAAGATTAAAACCAGGTGACTTTATATATATATATATATATATATATATATATATATATATAAATGGAGTATGGATGGATAATTGTAAAATGATTATGTTTAAACACCTATTGTATAACATGAGTCAAAGTAAAAAATAATAAAGAATCCCTCGAGTTTGATTCTTTTAACCACACGTGGGTTGAATAGAAAAATAAAATAATTATATGTTTTTCTTTTTTTTTTTTAACATTGTCCATTAGTTTATATATTTAATAATAGTAAATGAGAAGGGCCATGGACAGCCCCGAAAAAAAAAAAAAAGTATTTTTGAAATATGGGTTGACATATCATAGGACTCTTGGTTTTTTTTCGTATCCGAATGAACCTGTCATTTTAAAAGACTTATGGATCAAACTCCACTCTTGGTTTTTTTTAAATCTCAGAAAGGATAACACGCGTATCAGCAACCTAAAATAATTATATAACAAAGTTATTGTGAGGCCCGTGTTTATATATATATATATATATGCATAAAAAACCCCAATTCGTTCAACATATTACGTACAGGTATTCTTGCTTTGTCAATATCACATTGATAGGTAATATTATTTTTTGTACTTGATATCATCATCTTGGAAGTAAGCGGGGTTTGTTGTTGTAAATGGATTCGTAGATCAATACAACTATCCCACATTTGTAATATTGATTTATTACTTGAAAATTCATCTGATGATTGTGCTGTACGAACCATCTATTATATATATATATATCTAAGTTAACATAAATTTAAGAGAATGGTTCTTTCTTGGGAATAGAAGGGGAATGGGAAAGGGGGGAGTAAGTTTTATTAGGAGTTTTTTTTTTTTTTGCATAATAATAATAAAAAGAGAGGTGAGGTGAGGGGGAAAGGATCTACATTTTGTTTTCTTTTACCAAAATAGATAATGATAATTTTCGTACAGATGCCATGGTACATAACATATCCGATACTATACTTTATCCCATTAGAACTTGGATCCAAATCGATTTATAATATAAATATATAATAAATTACCTTTTGTAGTTGTAACATTATCCCATTCTGTTGTCATTAAATTAATGAGTCCATTAATTACAATTAATATAGAAGAAGATGGGGTGTTGCTATGGTGAGTAGTTATATGTAACGCACTGATTTGTTCAAGGAGTTGATGTAGTTCAGTTGCAGTAAAAGCTTCATAACAGTGAAATCTAGTCATTATCTATTAATAAAGGATCAAATGTAATAAAATTATTTATTTTATTCTACATGATGGCATTGATAAAATATAATATTCTAATCCTCAAATTCATTAGAACCCATGATATATACAAACCTGTTCATTTTGATCACCTAAATCTCTTGGTTCAAAAGTACCTGATGCATCAATATGATGGACTGTTGCATTTAAATTATCATTTAAAAAAGTTTTCATTGTTTTTAAAACAAACTAAAATAGATGTATGTTTCTATTTTTTTAGTCCATAGATAACACAGATAACATAGGTAATATATGTATATATTTTTATTTTTATTTTATTTTTTACCTTGGATTTTTCAACACATCCATATATTTCAATAATTTGACCAAATTCATAACCTCCATATAATACATCATTTAATATTGAATATCCAGTAGAAAATTTAATTCCATTTTGAAATTTTGTTTCTTTAAAAGTCATTGTCATATGAATAACGGTTTGTTGAAGTGCTCGAAGTAGCTTATATAAACACTAGATTTAGTTTTTTTTTTTTTTTTCTTTATATAAAAGATTTTTTTTTTACCTGACTGGAAATACCCGTTTTATGACTTAATGAATGAAGATCTGTTATTTTTAATAACGCAATGTCTATTACGAAAAAAAAAAGAAAGAGAGAGACATGAGGGAAGGGGGCGTTTTGAAAACATGTCAAAACGTTTTTTGAATATATAATAATAATAATACCAGTAGTAATTCCTTCTGTTGCAAGTGGACCAAGTAATTTAGAAAAAGAATTCACATTGTGAGAGAATAATACTTTTAGTTTTCTCATTTGCGCAGTTGTTTATTTAAAGAAAAAAGAGTAAATATTATGCGGAGTGAACGTGGAACTAATATGAATCATTTTATATTTTTTAATCCAAACTTTTTTTTTTTTTTTACTATAATAATAATAATAATAATAAAGATAAAATATTTTAATAGTAAAATTATTTAATAGTAAAAGGTAGAGAAAATAAAAAAAATCACTAGTAATCCATCTTACAAAAAAAAAAAAAATCAAGGTGGCTTGAACTTTTTTTTTAAAGTTTGTTCTCTTTCTGTAATAACACTTTCCTTCTCCTACCCAAAAACCTCACTCCCCCTCCTCCTCCCCCCCCTTTTTTTTCCCTTTTCTTTTCTTTCCAAACTTTTTTTTTTTTTACGTGATAAAAAAAAAAAAAGAAATTATGGATCGACGTTCAGCATCACCATCTACCAATACTAAAAATGGAAGTGGATCTCCACCTCCACCTCCACCACCTATGGCACCTCCACCAAGTCAACAAGTTTCAGAACCATCATCAGAAGTGGGAACAAGTTCCTATCCACCAGCACAAACAAGTACATCGGTAGATTATGAAAGAACATCATCGTCTTATCGTGAACGTTCTATTTCTCCACGACGACGTCATTCACGATCTCCTTCTCCATCGACTGCGCCTAGACGTGGAAGTAACGGAAATAATGATGATAGATATTATAATCGTCATCGTGATTATTATTATGAAAGTAATAGTAGTAGACGATCACGTTCAAGATCACCACCACCTCAAGGTGGAGGTAGACCACGATCGTCACGTTCACCACCACCTCCCCCTCCACCCCCTGGAAATTATTCTCGTGAACGTTATTCTTCTTCTCGTTATGATAGATATAATGATAGAGATCGTGATAATAGATATAATGATCGTGGTTATCATGGTCATGGTCATCATCATCATCATCGTAGTAGTCGTTATTATTCTTCACGTGGTCCACCTCCTCGTCCACCGCGTAGATCTCATCAAAAGAATCCTGTTGATCGGTATATATATAAATATTCATTTTATTTTTCATTTTATTTTTTAGAAAAAAATAAGAAAATTAAATTTATTAACTTATATATATATATAGTGGTTCTGAAAATGATCGTAAGGAATCATCTACTTTGTTTGTTGGTAATTTACCTTATGTCTTTCGTGAATGGAATGTAAGTTTTCACTCTTTTTATCAACAACATAAAAAAAAAAAAAGAAAAAAAAAAGATATTTATTTCCATTTTTTTTTATTTTTTTATAGGTTGCAAATATGTTTGAAAGATATGGTAGACTTGTCAAGGTTACTGTTCCAATTGATACCATGACCAACAAGAACAGAGGGTAAAAATTGTTTTTTTTTCTTTTCTTAATATATATATATATATATATATATACAAAGTAAGGATGGTTACTTATTTCATTTTCTATAGATTTGCTTTTGTGGAATTTGAAGATCGTCGTGATGCTGAAGATGCTTATGACAAATATCATGGATTTAGTGTTGAAGGACGAAGATTAAAGGTGGATTGGGATATTGGATTATCAAAAAAAGATGAACATCGTGGTGGTAGTAGTAGTAACAGTAGTCATCATCATGGTAGTAGTCGACGTGATGAAAGAGGGAGTGATAGATATCCACCACGTCATCATCATGATCATCATCATCATCGTCATCATCATCGTGAACAATATCGTCCTTCTTCATCATCATCTCCACCTCCACCTCCACCTCCACCTCCACCATTACCTCATCATCATCATGATCAATCTCATCATCATGGTGATCATGATATGGTACCTCCACCACCTCCACCAAGACGTGGTTCTCCATCTCCTTCACTTGAAAGGTAAAAAAAAAAAATCAAAAAAAAAATCTTTTCCTTTCCTAATAACTAATGTAAACATTTATTTTTATATAGATCTTCAACACGTGATGAATTTTGTAAGTATTTAAATGCGTGATGGGGTGGGGGAGAAGAAGGGAAAAAAAAAGAAGATTTTAACTTATATAAATAAATAAATAGATGGACGCGATAATTCACCTCCAATGGAATCACGAAGTTATCAACGTGATTCGTATCGTCGATAAAAAAAAAAAATATTTTTTCTACCCTTTTTCTTTTTTACTCAATCATCATCATCAAAAAAAAAAAAAAAAAAAAAAAAAAAAAAAGATTTGTACTTGGAGATATTTTTTTTTTCTTTTTAGAAACAAAACAACACAAGATACGCGATTGATTACGATAAACAAAAAAAAAAACACAGACACACACAAGTAAAAAAGAGAGAAAAACTACGAATATATCAAATGGATTATACAATTATTATTACTATAAAAAAAAGAAACCCAAAACCCAAAGAGAAATGTGGATATTTTTGTTTTGAATTGATGCGAAAAATTTGGAATTTTTTTTTTTTTTTAATTCGGGTGGAAAAATGGATATATATTTATAATGAATGATTTTGGATTATTTTGGAATGAATTGAAACAAGATGATGGATGATGATATTTTGCTTTTATTTGTTTTTATTTCTATTACCTTTATAACGGATATGATATGATATGCAGATATTAGATTAAAAAGAAAGAAAATAAGATCATAGGGGGATTTCTTTTTTAATTAAAAAAAAAGTAGGTAGGTAAAAATAATGAATTAGAATGGTTTGTTTTTTTTTTATTTTCAATAGTTTATGTGAATAAGTATGAATAGTCTCCTCCCCCTCCCCCAGTCCCTTCTTTGATAATATATTTCTATTTACTGACTAAATTTTTTCATAAATATAATTATTGAATGAAACATTTATGACGAGTATGAAATGGTACCTTTAAAAATCTTTGTTCTTTGAAAGGGATAAAAAAAAACTTTTGTTTTGCATAATCTTTTTAAATCTCACCTACCTAAAAATTATTGGGGGGGGGCTGTCTTTTTCTTTTTTTAAATATTATCATGGAGACTACACTTGATGGATCAAGTTTGATTGTAGTTGAATTCTTTGGTAATTATTTTGTTTAATTTATTTAATTTAGAATAAAATATATATGTGATCAACTTATCAAGTCAAAAAATAAAAAATAAAAATAGAATATTGTGTTAATAGGTAAATAATAACATTGAATAAAACGCGTTTTTTAAAAAAGATAATTCTCACACATTTGGTTTTAATTTAAAAAGCATTTTATTTCAACGTGGTATTTATCCACGTCATGACTTTGAAGTTCAACGAAAATATGGAATGCCACTTCTTGTAACAAATAATGACGATTTAAAAGCTTATGTTGATCAAATCATGAAACAAGTTCGAGGTAAATATTATTTATATAACAAGAAAAGAATAGTTTAATTAATTAATAAATATTTTTTTTTTAAAAAAAAAAAGTGTGGTTATATAAGGGCAAACTTAGTAAATTAATTGTAGTGATAAAATCAAGAGAGAATGGAGATATTTTAGAACGATGGCAATTTAATATTGATACTCAAAAAGAAGAAGAAGAAGAACAACAACAAAGATTTGATTATGATAGAGAATTAACAGAGGATACCAAAGCACAAATTCGTGCTATTATGCGACAAATATTGGCTAGTGTGACAGTATTACCAGAATTAGATCCAGATGATGGTAAAAAAAATAATTATTAATTTATTACTTTGAATTAATTACTTATTTTATCTTTTTTTTTTTTTTTTATAGTGACATTTGTTATACTTGTTCATACAGATCAAGATGTTGATGTACCTACAACTTGGGGAGATTCAGATCCAAAATTAATTAAAGGTGGAGGTGAACATGTTCGTTTAAAACCTTTATCAACATCGAAACATAAAATTACACCTTTTGTTGCATATCGAATGGAAGAGGATGATTATTAATTCACTTTGTTATACACACAACCATTGAAATAACTTGTATATCTTTGGATTTTTTTTTTTTTTGTTTTGTTTTGTTTTGTTGTTGTTTTCAAATACACGAAATACACGAAATACAAAAGAAAGGATTAAAGAAAAGTAAATGAAAAAAAAAAAAAAAGCAATTTGTGTTTGTGTATGTATGTATGAAATGGTATTTTTAATAACGTAAAAGAAGAAGAAGAAAAAAAAAACAATCTATTTTTTGTTTCGAGTTGTTTTAAAGATAGATATTTGTTTAGAGAGTTGAAGATTGGGGCGAGGGGTGGGGGGGGGAATAATAATGTATATATTTCTTTCTTTCTTTAACCTTCTTGACCAAAATCATTTGTAAATTTAATATGTTGTTGAATATCTTCTGTATTCACAGTTGGACGTGAATTTTGTACAGCTTTTAAGAAATCTTGTACTGTAAGATCAGGTTCTTGTAATTGTTCAGCTTCAATATCAACCCATGTCATTTCTTGTGCATCTGGATCACCCGGTGAACATGGTGTTAAATATCGTTTCGTTACACTTGAATCTTCACGTCCAGGTCCTTCTACCCATTTAAAATGAGTTGCACTTTGAACTTTTCGAATAGGTTGCATTAATGCATCTCGAACAATAATAGCAATATCAGAACCTGAATATCTACATGGAAATGATATTAGCTTTTTCATATATATATATATAAAGGTAAAAAAAAAAAAAAATACTATATATAATTTTACCCTTCAGTAAGTTCAGAAAGATGTTTATAATCAGCTGATGTCAAATTACATGGAGTTGTTCCTACATTTAATTGGAACATAGTAGCCCGAGCGTGAGGATCTGGAAGTGGAATATAAATACGTTTTTCAAATCTGGAAATAATAAAAAAGAATTTAGTCTTCTTATAAAATAATAACCTTCTTAATATTTTTTTTTTTTTTTTTACCTTCTTCGAATGGCTAAATCCAATTGCCATGGAATATTCGTAGCACCAAGTACCAAAACTCCATCCATATCATTACCAACACCATTCATTTGAACAAGAAATTCAGTCTTGATACGTCGAGCTGCTTCTGATTCACCTTCACCACGTGATCCACAAAGAGAATCCACTTCATCAATAAAGATAATGGCTGGTTTATTTTCACGAGCCATTTGAAATAATTGTTTCACTAAACGTTCACTTTCACCAAGCCATTTAGAAACCAAATCAGAAGAAGATACTGAAAAAAAGGTTGAATTCGCTTCTGTTGCTACAGCTTTAGCTAAAAAGGATTTACCCGTACCAGGAGGGCCATATAACAAAATACCTCTCCAAGGTTTTCGTTTCCCAGTGAAAAAATGTGGAAATTTAATGGGTAAAATAACAGCTTCTTTAATAGCTTCTTTCGCTCCTTCTAATCCTGCAACATCTTCCCAACGTACATCTGGTTTTTCAGTTAATATAACACCTGTTAAACTAGCTCGCATTTTTTTCATTTCTGGATCATCATCATCTTCGTCAACACCTTCTCCTTTTTTCCTAATCAATGATTGAAAAAAAAAAAAAAATTAGGTGGAGTTAAAAAAAGAAGAGTAAATGATACACATCAATGTTTTCATATCTTACTTTTTCACATTTTTACTTGCACCATTCGTTCCAACAACTTCTTGTTGTTTCTTTTCTTCTTGTCCATTTAAAAATTCTTTAAGGACTTCGGCTCGATCCAAATATTCTACAAATCGTTTTCGGATAGAATCCTTTAAACGATCATTTTTTTCATCTTGTATAAAAAAAAAAAAAAGAAGATAGTTTCTGATGGTATGAATTTCTTATCGCTGGAAAACCAAGCCAATATATATATATATATATATAAAAGTTGGATAAACGAATCTTATTCTCGAATAGACTTACATTTTATGGCTGTCATAAAATAATCCAGTGAGTTTTGATAATAACCATAAGCTTCTTTATAGTTGCCTTTGTTATCTTCGTCTGTCGCCTTTTTGACGATTTCAATCGCTTTCTATAGAATACAATGTTAAAAATAATAACCAAGAAAGAAACCCCCACAACAACAACCATTAGAAATACATTATACAATTGTATACATTTGAGAATTGAATGCCATTTAAAAACTTTATCTAATATCCAATGACCATATATATCTATATATATTAAACACCGTAATAATACTTACTTGAAGAAACTCGGAATTGGACATTAAATAGAATTAAAAGAAAAAACGTAAAAGGAATATAAAATGAAATCAAAGTTCTTTTTTCAAGACAGTAATTGCTTAAGCATTAAAATGCGTTTAATATAAAGAAAAAAAATAATTAATAATAAAAATAAAAACACCAATAATAGAAGAAGAAAAGCTTTGCTTTCTTGGCGTTTTTTTTTTTTTTTTTTAAAAAAAAAGGTGGTTTGGAAAAGAGAAGTAAAACTCACACACACATAAACCCAACCCAACCGAACCCCCACCCCCTTTTTTTTTTTTTTTTTACTCTTTGCCTCGGAGAAAGTAAAAGTTGGAGCATAAATAATAAATCTGCCCAGATTTTTTTTTTTGCTTGGATAGGTAGTTTCACTTCCAACTCTGTTATCATATATATATATATATATATATATATTCATATAGAATAATGTCTAAAATGAACATTTATATTACTTTAATAATAAATGATATATATACTAAGAATAATTCAGATTTGAATAAAAACAATGTACAAAAAGTTGTCAAGACTATTTAGTAACATAGCAACCAAAACATCTGTACAAAATTACGGGATATATAATAACTACAGTATTGTTTATTTGGAAAAAAAAAATTACAAAACTGCATATCACACTTTTTTTTTTCTCTGTTGAATAATAATTTTTTTTTTCTTTTATACTTTCTATAATGTTAATAAGTAGTATAAATTAAATATCTATGTACACATAAATTACGTGGTTGATGGTGTGAGTGGAAATGAAAATGAGGTGATGATAATGATAATAATAATGACGGATGATGATTATATTTTTTGAAAGGGAGTTATTATTAAGGTTTTTTTTAATAAAGATGAGGGTTTGCGGAGGGAGGGGGGGATAAAGGGTGTATATAATGATTTAATAGTTTACATGAAAGTTATTTGTTTTCAAGAGTACCAAGAACGATATCATAAATTTGTCGATCTGTTAAACCATCTACATTGATATCCAACATGTCAGCTAAAGCACGATAAGTTTGATTATAAAGTTGTCGTTTTGGATCGTCATTGCTTGTCAAATTATCCGTACTACGTATCGATTGTGGTACATGTTCTTGATGTTCATTAAGATATGTCAACGTCATCTTAACTGCCTTCTTTATATCACCGGATTGAGAAAGTGATGTTAGGTATCGATTCCAATTATGTTCATCAAATGGAAATTGTTCTTCGGTTAACTTGTCCCATAATTGATTTACATCGTCAAAGCGTTCTTGTTGTGACAAGGTGTCAATATAGATAGAAACTGCATAAGGAGAGATCGCATGAGACTCTTGTTGAACTTGTACTTGGGATGGTGAAAATACTGAAAATTCTACAGGTAATGTATCGTCTTTAGCAAATAATAAATCATAATTATCCTTGATGGCTGCTGGTAATGGTATGTCGGCGCCAAGTTCAGGATCCAATTCATTCATAGGCACAGGATCAGCTTGGCGGGTACGTAAATGGTTCCACAAATATTCTACAATATCCAATCGTTCTTCATGCTTATACATATTCATCAACGATATATACACATGGCCACTAACTTTGACACCCAAATCCATCATTCGAGCAAACGTTTCCTTGGCCTTTGTAAAATCCAATCGATCGGTATATAAATTAATTAATGGGTCAAAAAGATGAGGTGGAAGCTTGGTAGGAGGTGGAAGTAATTCTTGGCGTTCTTTCAACATTTGATCCATTAATTTCGGTAAAGAATGAGAATATATTTGAGCAGAGGTTACTCTACTTGCATCTGCCAATAAATCTTGATTGACTTCTTTTTCTGGCTTGTAATTTTCATAGTGATCCACAACGTTGCTTAAAATAGTTTCAGCTAATTCCACATCTCCTATACTTCCACATGTTGCTAACAATAAACTATGTGTTATATAATTGGGATCAATGTCCGCTTGTTTCATACGATCATAAACACGGAACCCTTCTTCATAAAGTTCGGATTCAAAATAACTTTGCATTAAAATGGTCCAACTAATCACACGAGGTCTAAGATTGTTTTTCTTCATTGTTATCATAAGTGATTCAACAGCTTGAGGTTCTCTTCGTCGTGAAAAATAATACATTAAAATACCATAGGTATATTCATTCATGCCCACATGGGATTCCACCATGTCTCGATAAGTTTCCAACACCATATCCATTTCATTCTTTTTCATATAGCCGTACATCAAAACGTTGAAAGTTTGGGTATTGAGTCGATATTTCGATTTCATCTTTTGGAATATCCTTTCCGCGCCTCGAATGTCACCTGCCTTGGTATGTGCTTCCAAGAGTGCTGTATGTGTAAATACATTCATTCGTGTACTAATTTTCCCCATCATCTCTACTACTTTGTTGGCTGCAATAATATTGCCTTGATCAGCCAATAAACCGAGTAAAGGAGTAAATGTTCTTGGTTCGGGTTGGAGTTTGGATTCAATCATTAAATCTAGCAATTCGAATGCCCCTCTCAAATCATTGTCACGAACAAAAGATCGAATCATCAAATTGTAAGTGACTTGATTTGCCATTGTACTCTGATTATGTTTACCACTCTTGGAAGAGGGTGTTTTTCGCATGGCATGTAAAACATCGAGAGCTGATTTTCTATCCCCGTGTTTGATAAAACATTCAATCAAAGAGGAATAAATGTATTCATTGGGTGTTAATTGTTGATTATCCACCAAATCGCGATACAACCGTCGCACCATATCAATATCACCCTTCTTGGCAAACATATCAATTAATGGACCAATAGTAGCAATATCAGGTTTCAATCCATAGTCTTGTAATTTTTGATACATTCGACTTGCACCTTCAATATCAGGTTCCGGCAATTTATGTGCATGAATATCAATGAGTGCATTAAATGTAACTAAGGTAGGTTCCACATTATCGATCCTTATCATTTCATCAAAAATTTCCATGGCTCGTTCCAAATTACCACTTCTTCCAACCTTGTGTATTAATGCAGTACCAACACGTACATCTCGTTGAATTTTTCTTTTCACCATCAAATCATTTACTTCAAGTGCATATTCTGCCCGACCCGCGCTGGCAAAATAAAGAACCATTTCACAATACAAAGAAGGTTCCAAATCCATTGTTTTACCACCGACATTCATTCCCATCTCGTTCCAAAACCATGTCCATACCGATTCGACAACATCATAAGTAGTACCCGCACCACGTATATTTTCCATCAATAACCGTGTTGCCGCTGGACCTGGATGAATACCCATATCAATCATTTCTCCATAAATAGCCAATGATTTTTCTGTCACATGGTTTAGACCCACCATATCTTTTTGCAGTTTATACATATCCAGCATTATATTAAAAGGTTTTTGGGCATCTTTTTCATCTAGGACTGCATCCAGTAATAATTTATCTTGTTCTTTTAAATCGAGAAAAACTTGCTCCATTTCTTCTAATTTACCATTCATTCCAAGAAGACGCATAATAACAAGTTTTTCTTTACGACCAATACGATAGCCTAATGTATCCATATCATCGACAAGTGTTAAAATATAGCTTAATACTTGTGTATGAGAAGTAGCATGTCGAAAAAGACGTATCAGTTCTCGAAATTGATCGCGTGTCAAGTAGTGAAGCATATTACGTGACGTTAAATCGGTATAACATTCCCAAGCCAACTTTGGGTTGTTGACTTGGCGTAATGCTCGAAACATGATGTCAATTAATGAATGAGCAGTGGATGCTGATGATTGTTCAAGTGCTGCAGAAAGTATTATTTCGCGATCAATGGTTATATCTCCTGTTGATCGTTTATTACGTTGTTGTTGTTCCTGTTCTAATAATTTTGTTGGCGTTGTCCCAGTAACGCGTGAAGAATATTTTCGTTGTTGTTGTTGTTGTTGTTGTATAATTGGAAGTAACCGAGTATTATGGTCACACGATCGTCGTGGTGTTGTCGTTGATCGTGATAATGATTGTCCTTGGCGGCTTGTATGTCCATGCCAACGCGTTATTGAAATCGCGTGTCGATTACTATGAGTATGGTGTGCTCGATAGTGTTGTTGTATTATCGTTGAAACACCATTGCGTGACGTTGTAGCATTTTGTTCAGCCAATCCTTCTATCCATAAGTTTTGACAAAACCTTGCAGCAAACCATGCATAGGATACACTTTCATGCTTTAATCGACCACTTTTCTAATATAATATCAAAAAAAAAAAAAATTATATTATATATAAATAAGTGAATAGTTCAAAAAACCAGGGGGGGGAGTAGAAGAGAATGTTGGGGGGGACAGAGAGACAGAGAAAAAGAAAAATTCCATTCAATGAATACAAACTACATTTATATGTTTAAAAAAAATTACCTTGCAATGTTTGCACCTTCCTATAACATTTGAAGCAAACATTAATGGTTGTCAATAGGTTAAAACTGGAAAATAAAAAAAAAAAATGGTGGTCAAGTTTGTTAAAAAAAAAACATACAGAACGAAAAATTATTGCTGAGATCCAAATTCAAAGAAAAAATAAACACACCTGGCTGAAGAGTGGGATGATTTTTTCAGTCAGCGATTTTTTTTTTTTTTTTAACTCAAAGTTATAGGCATGTGTGCTGAATTATTACTATTCTTTTTTTTTTTTTTTTGATGGATTCAAATTTAATATCATTACTGTTATTTTATATTAAAAGAAAATGTTTTCAAGACTAAATTCAATTCATATCAATACATAAAAATGTTTTAAGGTGTACCTGAACACTATTTTCAGGGCAATAATGTAATGTGAATGGTTAAATTCCTCCCCCGCACCCCTTTTCTTTTTCTTTTTTTCTTTTGTTTCAAGTGATAAATAATAATAAAAATGGTATGTAGTTTCTAATACATCTTTTTTTTAAAAATCATTTGTAATAACAAGTAATAATAAGTACTACTAGTATAAATACTCTGTTGTAAGCAGTATCACATTATAGTAATTATTTGTCAACTAGAACTCTACCCAATAAATAAACTAGACATGTTAATTACGCTTATACGTACTATTCAATCATAGTATTAGTCAATACATGTGTTTTATTAGTAATCTATATTTATTGACAATGAACAACAGATTCTGACAAAGACTGATCAACAAAAAAAAAATATTTTGACTAATGATCTGACGAGGAAAAATATATAATGGTAATAATGCATTAATAAAAAAAACATTTTGATATTTTAAAGCAGATGTATAAGCTGATACATATGCATGAATAATCTTTTATACTCGTGAATATGTTATTGATGATCTTTATTGTCATTATGCAATTGATCTTCCCACGCTACAATTGTTGATCTTCTTACGCTACTACAATCGAATTATACATGAATAAATAACAATGCACTGATAAAATACAAAAGAGTAGAAACCGATTTGAATGAAATTGGTTTTATAGTAGTTGTTAAAGAGCACATTTACAGTACTAGCAGTTTGTTATAATTGTTTTGTTTATAATAGTACAACATACTACTGTATTTTTATTGCAACTAGAGCTGTAATTAATAGAAACTGTAACGATATTTATTGAAAAGCATATCTAGACTATTTGTATGGATAGATTCTACATAAGTTATTTGATGAAACCCTAATATAAAAAAAAAGATTTAGACAACTTGTATAACGAGATCAACATGAGGTGCATCATAATAATAATAATAAAAGGACTATTATAAATCATGTGGGAGAGAGGGATTAAGTAATAAATGAGTTACATACTATGGAATTAACATGTACAAAACTATATTTAGTAATTCTCAACATATCATTCTTGTTGATTGAATTACTAAGTGCGTTAAGATAATTAAACTAAGCATGGGAGATATCAACTTTTTTTGACTGATGACGAATTTCCAAATTTGGAACAAAAATGCAGCTCACCTTTGATAAGTGCAGGAACCAGCCGAAAAGTAGGGTTTCCTTTCTCTCATACTAAACTTTTTTTATTTTATTTTATTTTATCTTTGTTTAATAATTATATATATGACAATCATGAATTATAGAGATTTGATTCTCGAACGTTTAACAATACGTAATGAGAAAGAACATGCATTTCATGGAATGATTGTTGCAAGTAAATATACCATTCTTTTTTTTTTCTCTTTTCTTGTTACTATTACTATATAACCGGGGGAAAAAGGTTTTATTGACTATTCCTAAGCGAACATACAATATAAACATATATTGGTTACTATGACATTATACATTTTGGAAACTTTTAATTCTAATCTATTCGGGATCTTTTATAGATCAAAAACTCGTACAAAAAGTCCTTACGTTACAAACAAAAGAAAAACAGCTTGAAGTAGTCATGAAAACTACAAAAATACAAAATGAAACACTTACACAAGCAGCTGAATATGCTAAAGCTCAAGGGTAAATTTTGTTTATTGTTTTGTTAGTTACATAGTCCAGTTGCTTAATAATAATAGTATATATCAAGTGTGATCGATAGTAATTTATTTATTTATTTTATTTTCTATATTTTGTCTGAAATAGCTCGCCAGAACATCAACACCGTGTTGCAGAATTGGATAGACGAATACATGATCTTAATGAGGAAAGAGCAGAAATGTATAAAACACAAAGTGAAAATGCGCAGCGTCTTGTTCATATGAATGAACAATTACAAAAAGCTTCAGAAACTGAAAAACACAACTCAGCAGAGTAAGTATCAATAAGGTTTACATTCGGATTTGGATTATATATATATATATATATATATTAGTATCATGGATCAATAATAATATTCTATATTTAGAATCAAAAAATTGACAGCTAGTATAAAACAACTTGGTACAAAATGTGATCTTCAAATAGAGCAATTACGTGAGAAAGATACAGCTATTCAAGTAAGTACCTTTTTTTTTTTTTTTGTAGTGGGGTTAGAAATGAAAAAAAAATTAATAGTATACAATTAGATATTGCAAGATGAAATAGCAGCAATTCAGTTGGAAATAACAACCATAGAAGAACGAAATAAAAAATTGGAAAAAGAAAATGCACAATTGCTGCAAAGGTGGTTAGATAAAATGAATCAAGAGGCTGAAAAAATGAATGAAGCAACTGAATTTTATGAAAAGTAAGGGTCATTATTATTGAAGAAGAAAATGGGAATAAAATATGAAGGGGAAGGGGGGGAATAGAGTAAGATTGTCTATTTTTCTTTTCGTTTTGGTAATCAAGAGAGATATATGTAGTTTCCTTGAACAAGCTCGTAATGTAGGTAAAACAATACGAAAAACAAGTGGAGGAAAATGGATTATGGGACCTTCATCTTCATCAGAAAAAAAAAGTGATCAACGTAGCCGTACTCCTACTGTTGTTTTACCTGTATCACCTATCAAAAAAATGGTAAAGTATTTGATAAATATATATATATAGAATAATGGACTAATATTTAATTATTTATACGCCAGGCGATCAGTGATGGTGAACTATTTTGTATCAAGGCATCCACAACAGGGAGTATGTTTGCCACAGGCGGATCTGATAAAAAACTAAGAGTCTACGATGCAAAGACAGGTAAAAATAGAAAATTCATAGATAATCAAAATATGTTATCATGTTACTATTGGATATGTATGTTTTAAACTTAATTAAATAATATAGGCAACGCTACCATGGCATTGGGAGGGTCATTACAAACAATAACCTCTATTTGTTTTGATTCTACGGACGAACTTGTACTTGGATCATCAACAGATAATTCCACACGTATATGGCATTTGGGTACTCAAAGACTTCGTGTAAGAAATGTTTTTTTTTTTTTAGTATTTTAAAATACGTTATAAACATTTTTTAACGTAGTCAATTTTTTTTTTATTATTATTTAGCATACATTAACAGGTCATATAGGAAAAGTATTTGCTGCTCAATTTACAGCCGATTCAAAGCGAGTAGTAAGTGTTTTTTCAAAAATATATAAAAAAAAAAAAAGTAAAATTATTAAAAAAAAAATTCTTATTAGGTGTCTGGAAGTCATGATCGAACGCTCAAAGTATGGGATTTACAACGTGGATATTGTAAGCTGTGAATAAATTGCTTTTTTTTATGGATAATGAATGGATAGAAGATTAAACTAAAAAGGGGCTCTCAATTTTTTTTTTGTCGCATTTGGTTAGGTATTCGTACTATATTCACATTTTCAAGTTGTAACGACTTAACACTTGTGGACGTCGAAGGACAAACACTTGTGAGTGGTCATTTGGATAACAATATTCGATTATGGGACACACGGACAGGAAATGGTATCAAAGAATTGACAGGTGTTCATAATGGTCAAATTACTTCTGTATCTATATCACCAGGTAAATTATATTTGATATCAAGAAATATATGGAATTTATTGATAACTTTATTGGGTTAATGTAATTTAGGTGGTGATACACTTTTAACGAATTCCAGGGATAATACTCTTAAAATGATCGATTTACGTATGTATAATATTGTGGCAACATTTCAGTAAGTATCTTTATCTATACAGTTCATTATATACATGTAAATATAGGAAGAAAACTGATGTGGATATTATATAATTTTTATAAGAGCACCATCTTATCGAAATGGTGCAAATTGGTCTCGATCATGCTTTAGGTATGTGAAATAAAATGACAAAGCGATATACATATCACTAAAATTCATTTACTAACTAAATAAATCAATATATATCAGTCCTGATATGTCTTATGTTGCTGCAGGATCAGCAGGTACTTTTCTTTAAATATCAAATGGTTGAAAGAGAAACTGTTATATACTAAACATATTTTCCAAAATAATATAGATGGTACATTACATATTTGGAACACATTAACACATAATTTAGAAAAAACTTTAAAAGACCATAAGTATGTAAACAAAAAGGACAAAGGTATAATGATTTTATAATGTTATTAACTAAATATGAATATATATATAAAATAGGGGAGTTATGTGTGGAGTTTCCTGGAGTCCTATTGGTGATTACTTGTACACTGCGGAAACGAATAAAAATGTGTGCATATATAACACTGCATTTCAAATATGAAAAGGATAAAGTAAAAGAAGAATGGTTGGGGGGGAGAAATAGATTTTCTTGTATATTATTCAAACTTTCATCCAATCCAATTCCCTTCCAATCCTCCTTTTGTGTGTGTGTGTGTATGTCTGTCATATTATGGATATTTTCCTTTTATATATTTTCCAATTTTTTCAAATGATTATATTTGGGTAATACCTATTTCATAAACACATTTTGCTTAGTAACCATTTCCTCTCCTTTTTACTTCTTTCTTTTATATCATCTTTTATATATATATATATATATCATGTAATACCTCACGTAAATAATCTAAATGACGTGCATGTAATGCAGCTTGTGTCTATATACAATAATACCAGCAGCAGTAATATTAATGATAACACTAATTAGTTTACAAGCAATTCGATAAATACTTTCAAATGTTATATTATTATTTACGTACAGGAAACACTTCACTTTGTTGCCGTCTATTTGATTTTGAACCATAAACAACTGTCATATCTGAAATGGTTTCATTGACTTCTGTTGCACATGCTGCACCAATGATACAATGATGACCAATAGTAGTGGTTCCTAATACTTTGGCTATAAAAACGAACAACATAGTATCAGTTCTTACTTTCCTAGTTCATATATCATCCCTTTATCTATTCCTCCATCCAATCTATTATACTCATCCCGAAAAAAATTACCTCTTGCTTCGACAATATTGTTATTTCCGATATGTGCTCCTTCTACATCTATTCATTATTCATATCAACATAAATAAAATTAGTTTCCTTTAACATCAGTCCCCCCCCCCTTCTAATTTAAATATTAAATCTAACTAACTTACAACAACCAACTTCGAATACATTTTCGTCTCCAATAACAAGTGGTGAAGCATTCCTATTATATTCACATATATGTATTCATATTTTTATTAGTGGATATAAATTAACAAATCAAAAAAATAAAGTTTCTTTGTCTAAAATAATATAAACTTTACTTGTTGAATATAGTAACGTTCTCTTCAATAATATTGTTTTTTCCAATATAAATGGGTCCTTTTTCTGCAACAATTCGACATTGTGGATGAAGAACAGTACCTATGACAACAAAAATACCATGGTTTCTTTCAAAAGTTATATAATTGTACAAGTGAATAAATTGTTGTTGTTTTTTTTTTATAATAATTCTGTCTAACCTGCGCCTATACATGACAATGAATAAAAATAGATTGACATTTTAAGTATATTTACATCAATAAGAATGAAAAAATAAAATAAAACAAATGATAATTTCATATATTTATACCAATGGAGATTTCCCCTTGAAGATAAGTTTCTTGACAGATTACTGCTCTAGGACCTGCAGTAATACGATTACGGCTCATATTTTGATATAGATAATAATAATAATAATAAAAGTTATGGGAACAACAGCATAAAATCGCGTTCTAATTTTTTTTTTTTTTTTCAGGGCAAGCTCGCTTTAATTTTTGCTGGGGATTTTTTATTACTTCAAGATTACGGTAACTCAATAATAAAATTGTACGTACATGGTTAAGCTTACTAGAGCATGTGTTATATAAAACTTTTCTACTATATACTTATTATGTATCATCAAAAATTCAAATATTTTCTTCTACATACTGTATGCATCTATCTAAAAATAACCGTTTCTTTTTGAAACGCCTCCTTTTCTGTCATAATTTAAATGATTCACAAAATCCCAAAAGTGCAAAAAACTGAATTACTTTTGATCTTTACCCACTGTATCTTGATCTTTTAAGTTTTGTTAAAGTTTTGTCTATCGTCGATGTTACGTATTCATATTCATTTATGATACGTATTCAACATTTCTACTTGATCTTCTTTTGATAATAGGATATAAAATCTAGACAAATTATTTTCTACCGTATTCTCATTTTTTTTTTCGTCTCTTTACAATATTAATATTAAAAAAAATGATAAATGATTATTATGAGAAGAAGAACTAAAGAGATAATAAGTTTCATCTTGAAGTTGTTATGTAGCTACGTACGTACTTATTACAAAGCAATAGAAACGATATGCTCCCCTCCCCAGACTTATTAATTTTCTAGTTCACCTGGTCGTGTTGTCATAGAGAAAAAAAAAATCAAGGCACATTTATCAAAATACAAAGTATTTTAAAATAGTTTTTACAACAAATAAATATAAGAAAATCATAAAGTAATCATGCATAACAATTGGATATAAGAGAATAAAAATAAAAAAATAAAAAGCTTACTGTGGAATACAATTAAGATAAACCAAAGGGGGGAAATTGCTAATTAAAAATATATAATTAGATCATTACAATATAGCGGGTAGGGTGATGTGATAATATATTATACCAGAGTAAAAAAAAAAAAGTATCGTTGAAATAAATAATATTAATAATAATATGCAGAATACGTATGAACATATAAGAATAAAAAAAAAGACTAATAATGCGTTTGAATCAAATCACATTGATAAAAAAAATATCAAGAAATAAAGAAAAAGTAAGTACAAGAAGTTGGTCATTTAGTTGTGTTTGTTGGGTGGTATTATATAATTTACGTATCATTAAGATAGAAACTATATATGTGAGTGTAATAAAATTAACAGTAAGTAGAATAAGTTCATTTGTTGCTTTTTTTTTTTGAACCCTTTTGTTTTTGATAATGTTATTTTCAATAATCTGGTTATTCTGTACTATGTGGTGGAGTAGTTCGTGGGGGTGCTCGAATAGAACTTATCATTGCATTATATTGAATTCGTTCTTCTTCAATACAATTTTGTGATTGTCCAAGAAGTTCAATGTTTTGTTCAGGATGTTGGCTAGATTCAGCGGTTTCTCTTCCACTTTCCACATCTATTATTGACTTTAAATCTAATGTTGGTGGTAATTGAATAGGTGTTTTAAGCGAAGCTTCAATATTAAATGTAGTGCTTGGAGTTGCAATTGTTGATCCCTCTGTTTTACTGTTAAGCCATCTTGACTAAGAATAACAACAGTAATACAAAACATAAGATTAGTTAATATTATCAATTACAATAATAGATATTAATTAGAGTTTATTTTACCGTGCGTGATTCAGATAATCCACCACCAGTGTGAGTAGAATAATCATTACCATCAGTAGTAGATGTTACTAAACCAGTCAACGTTGCAACCTTTGGACTATAATAAATTACGAAAAAAAAAAGCATGTAAGGATTGATGGCTTTTTCTTTTCATTTCTAACAAAACTATTTTATACTTGAATTGTATAAAACTTACTTTAGAATGATAGCAAAAAGTACGACACCAGTACCAACAATGGCATTAAAAGTGACGACGATGCCAATGGCAAGATTATATGGTTTATAAAGAGTAATTTCATGCCGATAACTTGCGTAAAGTATTACGATAATAGCAAAGATCATAATACAAGTAGATGCAGCTACAACAATAATTTTGACCTTGAGTGCACCTAGTGAGAATTTCTTGATATCAACTTTCGTAACGCCGGGGTTATTAATAAAATGGGTTCGAAGCAATCGGATTAAACGCAAACCAGCATAAAGAAGGAGGGTACCGAGCATACAGGTATAGAAAGTCCAACAGTGATATAAAGCACTAGTGAAAGTATTTGCGAGTTCATAATTTTTTTGATCAATATAAATACCACCTAAAATTGCACAAAGGTTGTTGGAAATGAATGGTAATCCGATAACGGCAAAAAAAGCTCCATCAATAATATAAGGTGAATGAATCCAGTTATCGTATATTTCTTTACTACTCTGTTGTTTGTTTTTCATTGTACAATTGTTCATAGTAATAGTATATACACAAAGAAGATTAATCAAAAAAAAAAATACCAAATTGGGTGATGTCACTTTTTCATTGCTTTTCTATTTTGTAGTGAGCTTAAGTATTTCAAAAAAAAATCTTACATTTGCGAGTGTATGTGCAATTCCAAATAGATAACAGACGATGGCACCGAAGACACATTGCCACCCGAATTCAAATATCCCTAATTATAATTAAATAGAAAAAAAAAATGAGCATACAGATATCCAGACTTGAAGGTTTTAACGATGATGGCCTGCTCTCACACGAAATTAACATTTTAGCCTTTTCCTTATTCGGTGGAAACGAAGAATTATTTCTAACAGTTCGTTATAAAGGTCAAGCCTCGTTACTTATTCGAGGATCCCCTCCCCCCAATTTTCTTTTTTTTTTTTACTATGGTACGAAAAGTTCATTATTGAACGGCGCTTCATTTCTACTGTGAGAACAGACCACCTTTCTTTTACATTTTTTTTTCTAAATTTACATGAACGGAATGTTATATTATCAGGTGCCGCATCGGCAACAATAATAACAGCTTGGATTAACCTGACTGTAAAACAAAACAAAAAAAAAGCAATACAGATTAATAATTATTCTGCTAAATAGAGTGGTACAGCACACGAATCAAATTAGACTAAGAGCTAAAAATAAAATAAAAAAATACGGGAAAAGAAAAAACTTACCGACATGGAAGGCAACAAATAGACAAGCCATACCTAAATGATAATAAAAAAAAAATTCATTAAAAAAGAAAGAACTTATTTTTATTTTATTTATTTTTTTAAAAAAAAAAGTTTTATTCATATATACTTTCTATCGGTTTAGGTCTTGGTACCCCACTTCTACAATCTATAAGCGTTTGATGATGATAGTATACACGTTGGAATAGAACGAAGCTTACTTTGAAAATAAATAAAAAATTGTTGATGAGTTTATGCCAATAAATTTCTAGACTTATTTGCTAGTTGTTTGCATATTTGTTTTTTTTTTTTAATTACCCAGCAACGCAAGTACACCTGATACGATGGCTTCTACAATATACATAATCCTTAATACTTCTCCTTCTGGACAATCGCTTACAGTAAGACGCCAGTCGCAATGACATACACCATCATCATCGCATAACCGTATGAATTCTGTCTGTTCTACCATACTGATGAGCTACCGTTGTATGTATTATATAATGACTGATACAATATTATTATTATTATGTTGAAAAGAAAATTTTAATAATAGAAAAAAAAAGGATTATGCTGTTGTTTGGTTGATCTAAAGAAAAGAAAGACGTGAAAATGGATAGAAAAGAATGACAATGTGTTCATTCTGTGGACTAAAAGTTAAATAATTAAACTGTATTTTGGTGTCACGTATTCTTTATAAACAATTCGATATACACAAACACACACATGTATATATTTATATGTATCTATTCATCGTATTTAAACTTATTAATTGTTAACACTGGAAAGAAATAAAGCTTCAATAAATCAGATCCAGGAGATTTGTCTATGATGTTTTCTATTTTTCTTTTACTATATATCTTTTCTACCCTTTTCACTCTTTTTCGGTAGTTGCTTTTAATAAATCCGCATGCTTATTCGGAATTGAAAACAAACTGGTGAACCACGGTTTTTTAATATGGTACAGGATCGCCTGTACTGTTGTTGCGAAACCCAAATGAAAAAAAAAATGAAAAAAATTTAAACTGCGTGCTTTTTATTTTCTCTTATGGGTTGTTCAGACCATGTTGTTTGTTGTAGAATTCAACATAAAAAAAAAACTGTCAAGTCTGGGATTTTTTGCTCATAATTTTAAATAAATGCTCTTTGTAAAAGATAAAAAACATTTATATTTTATTTACCCACGCATGTACCTGTTGTTCATCCCTATTTACAGTGTGGGCAACAGAATATTAAAGAAAAATGTCCGACCTTATAGAGTCGCACCGCGTGAAATCTTGTATACTTATCAGCTGGCTTTTTCGTTGCTACACAATCTATCAATTTTACCTGTACTACTGTGATTTTTTTTTTCTGATCGTCTTGCTAATTTTGTAGTATTATTAATATTATTATTTTTTCGGTGGGGTGGTGCTACCCCTTGTCAAAAGAGTAGCATTGGAATAGAGGTACTATAATGAAAAAAGGAAAAGTCGTGATCACAGGCACGTGCGGGAAATTGCTTGAGAAGACGTAATTAGCTTGAGCTATCAAAAAAGAGGCAAGATTAACTGATTTCAATTTTAATATTATACTGGAAATTTTCTTTTCTGATGTTTGTTATTACTGTTTATGGAATAAAATACTACTGCATTAAACAAAATGATAAATAGTACAAAACATGTTTTACACAAATGACGTTAATAAATCTGTGCTCTATATAGTATGTTACTTTAAGCAAGTTATTAGTTTATACAATTTATATTCAGTTGTAAACAAGTGTACTATAAGCATATGTATACACCGTAGTTATGACAACCACTTTTGATACAAGTTGTGTGGGGGTGGGGTAAGACTGTAATTGAAATTTCTTTTTTGAGCAATTTAATAGTCAAGTATATAGCTTAAGTATTGAAAATATACACAGGTATCACATTCACTTTTTATAAGCCCAGTTACTTATTATTATGTACAATCACAATATTTATATGTGCAAAGCCGCGCATTAAGGTCCTCTCGAGGTGCGGATTAATTTTTTTTTTTTAAAAAAAATGGTTTTCCTAAAATGGAAAATCAATGGTTCTCTATAAATGGATTTGTACAACTCGGGCTTTGGAAAATGTAAGATCTATGTTTTGAATGACGATCCAACGACAGATTCTTGGTTTGCTGTGTCTCAATCAAACATTCCAATAAGCCATTCGATCGTCAAAAGAGACCAGTAACTCACATGAAGGAATCATACCATGAAGGAGGAAGAAGCATTAAGGTTACAATAATCAGTAACAGTAAATGAAGTAAATAATGTAGAAACTCAAGTAAAAATGCAAATGTTGATCTGTACGCGCTGATGTCGTACAAAGTCGCTTTAGTATGTTCAAAATGGAAATCAGAGAGCAAAAAAAAAAAAAGAAAAAAGTGGGTATTTTCATTTTTTGATTTTCTATATTTGGAGAACCCTTCGGGGGACATTTTCTATTTAAAGTAAAACAAAAGTCGGGGGGTCTAGTTTAGAAAAATCAATTCGCATCTCGAGAGGACCTTAGTAGTTGATAGAATATATAAACCGAAGAATGTCATTTAATTAATTGCGAATGTTTGGATTTTGTGTAACAAATATTTTATAATGCAATAATCAGGTCAAAGCTTTTTTTTTATTTATTTACTTAGCTAGTACGAAATGACCAGTGTCCCTTTGAAACAAGATGGCTGGATAGTTGCGGTTTGTTGATTATATACAAAAGAAAGCATACTGAACAAGAAAAAAATGCAAATGATTAATACCAAGCTAGAATTTTTGCTGCTAGATTATTTTTCGAATAAATACTCTTGTGGTACCCATGAGAGTAGTAAGGGAAAGGAGAGAAATTATATAGAGGATCTAGTGGGGTAAGCGCGGAAACAAGCAGTACTGTATACAAACATATGACAAAGCTAGGTGTCAGCGGTATCAACACTCTCGATGATATTGCTGGTGGAACCTGGGATCGCACCGGTACCTTCGCAAAATAGGAAGAAGGCGAGTTAACTGTCTTCAAGGGGGCTAACCTCTTTAAGTATTATACTAGCTATTAAAGATCCAATTATTTGTAGAGCTTATATTACTGTTCATAGTCTTTAATGCTATTATAAATAAACCATAAGCTTTAAAGGACTTTTATTATTACTTAATAGATTACATTTAAACTAACGAGGTTCTTATTTTTTTTGTGTACGCTAAAATATTTGCAACGACAGGATCATTGTTACGTATTTCGTGTATTGATAATATTTTATTCTAAACAAAAATTATTCTACCGATATATTCTATATCCTTTATCCTTAAACTTTGCGTGCTTAGGAAGGGTACGTAATATAATGAAAATGCAAATTTATAATTACAGAAATAGTTTATTTATTCTTTACAACCATAATTGCAATAATACGTAACGCATCATATGTCGAGCTTTTTTTGTTTTTTTCTTTATATTATTCCAGTGAAATATGGTTAAGCTGTCATGTTATAAGTAATCCTTCTCGTACAACACAGGTTAGAGCTGTTTAAAGAAAATTTGCGGCATAGGTACCAAGAGTGAAATGTACTGTGGGGTTTTTTTTTTAATTTTATTTTCGATATCACAATATCAAAATGAATGGGTCGATGAGAATGAACCAAAAAAAAAAAAAAAAAGTATAAGGATCAATTGTAATGCGCACTAAAATTTTAAATAGTAGATGCAATTGTGCTACACTATAGAAAATTAGCAACATATCATTTCTTCAACAGCTGCTATAATCCCAACTTTATCACCTTAAGTTTTATCAGCAACAAGCAATGCAATTGGTTTACAAACCGTCCATCTTCAAATCTAAATTTTTGCTATAATGATGATATGTAGTATATATGTATTTTCTCAGAAACTTTTCCCACCTTGTACCAGTGTTGTTGTCTAGAAGTGAATTAGACATATACAAAATAAGTAAATTATCCCAAAAGCATATATTATAACATCAAATTTCTGTTCAAATTATTATTTTTTTATTTATTTTTGTACTTTTATTATTATTACGTAATAAAAAA
Organism: Circinella minor; assembly: GCA_016758965.1. NCBI lineage: Eukaryota > Fungi > Mucoromycota > Mucoromycetes > Mucorales > Lichtheimiaceae > Circinella > Circinella minor. Next base: position 47,902 of record JAEPRB010000180.1, read on the forward strand.
AACTCAAACATGAAAAAAAAAGTAAAGAAGAAAGGTGCATACTGACTTGGATCGTTATATGTCGAAAATTGAGAAATATACACACCCCATCGGGTAATAATACTCCCACTAATGAAGTTATTAAAATCTACTAACGATATGTAAGTCTGTGAAGTACTTTAGGAATTTATTATAAGAGAAAAAAACAAGAAATGAAATGAAAAGAATAACATAGATAAAGGGAAATATAATCATCCGTGTCAATTCTACAATAAGAACAGTTTCTTCGAGTTGTAAACTCTAATGCTTCAGTTACATTCTTCATATCATTATATGCACAAATGTATTACCAGCAAGCAGCGGAGGTACTACGTAGGAGAGGAACGTTTTTGGGGAACGAGTTTTTTTTTTGTTGTTATCGTACACGTTTTTGTTTGTATTTGAGATACAAAGGTTAAATGGAACAGTTAAATTAGACTAAGAACTGCAATCAAAAGTACGTATCATAGAAACCTTGTATAACCATAAATCATCGACTGCTACACACTGCTTATCCCTCTGGCGAAACATTGGTGTTACTCAATAAATGTCATATTTTGACAAAAATTTTCTCAAAAACTAATGCTCAAGATCTTTTTGTAATGCATTATTAAACATAACCTGGGGTTTGAAAAGTTCATTACTTTATTTCTGACAACTTCTTGCCAATTCTTATTTTAAGGTCGGATATCTAACATTCCAACGATTGAGGCCAATATACACCTATTAAGATCAGCATCTTCTTTGATCAACAAGGTTGGTATTACCACGTTTGAGTTTTTCCCATGATTCGTAATACTATTTAAATTTATATTGTACTGTTATTAAATCCCGTGCTTCAAAGATCAGCACGCGAGTTAAAAATAGCTGAAGCTTATATTATAATGACAGATATATGTGCCACTGGCGGAGGTATGCAGAAAAAAAATTAAAGAATTACGTACATAAACCATGCTATACATGTATTTTAGACAACATTTTTAACCAGTATAATAAATGGCAGTAATGAAAATAGTTCATTTTGATACATAACAAACGAGAATTATGTAAAATATGTTCCATTCGTCTTTTAATATTTTAATGTATACAGTATATAAATACCTAGCGAATAATATGTTAGCGGTGGAAGCTACCAACTGGAGAGACATTTATACGTAATGCTTTAACACAACCATCGGTTTTATCATTATTACTGGAATTGGAAACTAACAATAAGCATAGCAGTAGCAGCAAAGATCGACAGAAATAGGAACACGGAAATTCATTTTAGTATTTTCCCGTACCCAATAACTGAAAAGCGGGTCGAAATGTTGTTGTTTTTGCGCAAATACAAATCCACATAGAAATACCTTAGGCTTGTCAGAGCACCTAGTAAATTTCTACTCAACCCATACGATTAACAAGTACATTTCAAACAATTCCAATGCAACAGTTTCGTATGTTGTATTGTAACAATTTTGATTATAGCATGGAACTTGTTGTCATTTTACTTAATACATGCTGCCGTCACATCATTCAAGAGGTTTAACTGCAGAGTCTAATTGTTAAAAAAAGCTTTGTTACCACCAAGGGCTTCACTTATACAGAACTTAATAATAAAAATGATAAGAGTTGTAGTATATTGACAATGGACCGGTAATTTGATCAATTTATTAATCAACAACAAAGAATGTATTTATATAGAATACGGTGAGTAGTTGTATAGATGAATTGTTTCAATACGTATCACAATTACTGTAGGTATCTGATGATATAGAACAAGTACATGAAGAAGTTGAAGAAGAAGAAAAAAAGTTGTGTTGTGAATTTGGCGAAAAAGAAATGTTATTATCAACTTTACATATTTGTTGATCGACTTTTAGTTGACGACAAAGAGGAACTGGATACTTTTTTCATGCGTTGCATAAAAGGATTATGCAAGCTCGTATAGCTGATTTCATCTATAGAAAGATTACAATAGCATTATATAAAATAAAATAAAATAAAAAGACCGTTACAGAGGATCCCCGTTAATTTCATATCCGTTAATTTTCACACTCATTAACTTCACCAAAAATTAAGGAATGGTAAAAGTAACATAATAAAATTTTCACATCCCCTTTTATTTCACTTTCATAGCACCTAGCGGCATTGAATCCTTAACGGATGTAATAAAAAAAATTATTTATGTGATAAGTAGAAGGATCGCAATTAAATTAGTATACAGGATAAGTTGCTTTTTTATTACACCACTTGTATGTTTATTTTCTTCCTGTTTTTCCTCTTTAAGCCTTTGGATATTGCACTAATATCAGGTGCCGTTAACAAATCGAACTCATTTTTAGCCCATAATGCTAGTGATCAGTTTGTCATGGTTCGTGGGCTAAGTTTTTTCTTCTCAGCCCGAATACTATACTGTTCAGCTGTCAATCCAGCGTCAGATTTGGTTACTTTCGTCCTGTTTTGGTATATTAGAGCAAAAATATAGAGAGATTGGAAAAAATGGAGTTACGTATATAAAAAATAAATTATCTCTGGAGCTCTTGGGAAACTATATATAGCTTTTTGTTTTTCAAAGATGAATAAAAGTTAGGTATAAACGTGCTCAAATAAGAAAAAGAAATAGTTACAAAATTTCATTAAGAACAAGCGCATAGAAATAATTTATTAATTAATACGTACGCATTTTGATACATTAAAAAAAGATATACAGTAATGAGCTGAAGTACGTATTCAATATATGCACACTCTTTGAAAAAATGTCATAGTACGTATCCGTTAATTTTCACACCCCTTTATTTTCACCAAAAAAAAAATGGAAAATGGCCCTATGAAATTAACAGGGATCCTCTGTATAATCCCAGAAAATATTTAGGTACGTTGTTCCCCATACTTATACTGATTTATCAAATCACTATTATTTTACTAAGTATATAAAAATAATGATAATTAAAAGTTTCTACCTGTTTACATGAAATGCCAGTTTAACGAGTACCATTTTAGGAGATTTACTGTAATTATTACATATTGTGTTCTTTTTTGCACACAGGGTTACTTAGAATCATTTGCTTACACTTGGGTTATCAACCCGGAAAATAATATGTTTAAACAATAGGTATTATTATGACAAGGTTATGTAAAACTAAATAAGCATATTGCAAAATAAAGCAGACAAACCATATTCAATATATAAAAAAGGGTAAAACGAAAAGTTCCCATAGCTCTAGTCATTTCACAACAACAGTTTCACATACATATAAACGACTGTAACAGTGTGTTCCGAGTACGATGAGAAAAATGATTGGATATTCTTTGTTTTATATAATATATATGTTTATATGTACAAGTATGAAGAAAGAAGGAAAGATATGATGAAAGAAAATAAAATAAAATAAAATAAAAAGATTATACTTTTTATTACAAGAAGAAAATGCGTTCGCCAATAACTATCATGATGTTGCAGTAGGTGTCGTTGGTAGCTTGCTATTCGATGAAGCAGTAGAAGCATCTACTAACTGAGAGTGTAACTGCATGATCAGTCGCCATTCGTAGGATACCTTGCTTACTGCTGCACGGTATGTCCAAGGTCTTGACTGCTGCTGTGTATGGTTTTGTAGATGATCCGTACCCCAAGGTAATGTTGTTTTATACCCCAATGTATTTTGGATATTCATCAAGGCAGTGATCGTTTCAGCATGAATTACATGTAATTCTGTTGAAGCTGGATTATTACCATTTGAAGTAGGCCTCCTTTGATTTTGTCGGTTCCGACTATTGTAAGATGGTGCTCGTGGTGATCCTCCTGCTTCATTTGCTAATGATGAATCAATACTTGGTGGTTGAACAGATAGGGTTGGTGATACTGGTGGTAGATTTTTCGTATTCGTATTACTACTACTGGGTATATGTAAACCAAGACCACATGTAGGTGAACTATCAGGTTGTTGTTGTTGCTGCTGCTGTTGCTCTTCGGGTGATTCACTTCCTGTATCATTTTGACCCCAGCTCTTCCATTGATTTGTTGAACGTCGACCTCCCATACTAGATGGTGAATTAAGCATGGAATTGGATCGACTAGTTGAAGGTGAAACACGACTGCCCATTTCATTCAATTTTTCATCCAAAAAGCTATGCAAAAAAAGTTTTAAAGGGCTCTTGTAACAAACAACGAATTCGAGAAAACACCACGTTGCATAATCGTAAAGAATAGCTGTTGAAAGAGGTATATTGCTGTTTGTATTCGTATTGTTATTATTGCTGCCGATGATATTGCTGTTGTGAAGAAATGATGTATGATTCGAATCGGGTGTTAATGGAGTCGGAGGAGCTGGAAATGCACTTGATGGACTAAGAGCTGGTGATAGCGTCATACGAGGAGAGGACCGACCGGAACGGGACTTCAATGTTTTTAGTGTTTGACCAAAGATTAATGCTCCCTTGAGAAAATATGCAACTTGAACCCATGAACCTTTCACCTTGTCAAGTGACTTGGCCCCTCGTAACAGAATAACTTTCATTGCAACAATACTAAGCGAAAACAAATGTGCAATTGATGTCGGCGTTTGCTGCTTTTTGTCTTTTGGATCTGAAAGTACTTCACCCATTTCTGCTGCTGCTGAAGCCGTTCCTCCAGTACCATCATTTGCCGTTCCACCTCCACTACTGGTTGTTGTCTGACCAATATTGGAGGTCAATGCTGATAATGAAAACCCACTCGACTTTGATTTTAAAAGGGAAGCTTGGCTACAACATTTAGATACATACGCCATCAGTCGCATCCAATTGGCTGTTGGTTCCGGTCTATATCTACGTACAACCGAAATGGAACTATAATCCCAACGCAGGTCATATTGTAAACAGATGGGTATAATAATCTTGCCAATTAATAAAACTGACGGTTGCATCCGCTCGATTTCACGTAACACATCTTGAGTTGAGTTTTCCATAATAGCTACAATAAGTCGTACAAGAACATTGCAAAACTTGGTATGTGCTTCTTGACCCGATTCCCAATCTGATAGTCTTGTGGCAATCGATATACCAAACGAAACAAATTTTTCCATCATTAGCCCAGCAATATCGTTCATATTGACGGCCTTACCTTGACCATTTTCGAGGATAGTGGCAAATCCTTCATAAATACTGGCCAATTCGACAGTTCTCCATTGTGTACGTAATTGGGCATAGATTTGGAGTAGCATCGTTTTGAATGATTTTGTGTAGTTGCGCATATCGACCATAGACTGTAATGCATCAACCATATAACTCTTGATCCAGTCGGTTGGACAAATAGCACCACGGATTGAAGAATAATCGCGCATAATAATGCGAATAATATTGGCCATTTTCTCATGATTGGTTTCTGTCAATACACCATGGCATTTGAAAAATTCGTTGACGAGAAGAACGAATTCTTTTTTAATTGTCAATCGATCATTTTGTTGCCATTGTTTACCATAAGCATGTTGTGTTGATTCTGGCCTACTTGTATTACTGCCATTGTTCATATTGTTTCCGTTGGCATTGTTTCCATTGATTCCTGCTCCAAGACCGGTTTGGTCATAACCTCCTGCAGCGCTACTGTTGTTATTACGATCTTCAAAGAAATGAGGAATTGTGATGTTGATATGAGGCGCAGCTGAATGACCACTTGTATTCGTCGTAGCAGCCGCTGGTTTTGCATTTTTGCTAAATTTAGCAAATACGTCAATCAATGCAGCTATACCTTCTGATATAAGACCTGTTAAATTACCAAGGACACAGAAGCGAGGCAACATGTGACGCATCATTTTTACAAATTGTTCGGCACGCAAAGAGCCAGGATCGTAAGCAATAATCGTTAGGAATAGTTTTACGAAATTTTGCAACAAGAATGGTCGATTATCATAATCGCTGACGACCATCGGAACAATGGGGGCAGTGACGCTACGTGCTAATGGTTTTAGGATTGTCGTTGATAAAGGCATCGCCATAGGATTACTTGCAGCATCAATACGTTCTTGTACACTACGCTCATGATCATCCAATTCGACTTGAAGTTGAAGACCCAATACATCAGATGTTGCACCTAGTCTTGGAGGATTATGCATGGATTGCATTAAGGAAAACAAATTGTCGGTCATCCAAGCACCAAGTGAAGTTGATTTGTCATATGCATTTAAGATGATAGGAACAAGAGCACCTAACATTTGAAACACAAATGTTTCTTCATGTACAGCATAGAATCGACACCAGGCAAATGTGATGGCAGATCGTACATGAGAATGTCGTTCAACCTCACAAAAAACCTTGAATAAAGCTGGTAAAAAGATACCATGGCCACGACTCCCCAAAAACAGCCGTTTAAATTTAGTAACGACACGGGTATACAAAATCAATGCCTGACCAATAATTTCAAAATCCATATTATGTTCCATGATGATCATATTAACTCCTTTTAATATCCGTTCGAGTTCGTTACGATCATTATAATTCTTATTCAAGCCAAGCAAAAGTGAGTCAATAAACCGAAGCCATACTCGCGCTCGTAAAGCTGACAATAATCCAACGTCTTCTTCTTGTTGGGACATCCGTGGTATAACTTTAAGTACATCAAGGTTGATATTAGCTTCTCGTTCTTCTTCTTCAAATACAAAAGTGGTATCTCGACGTTTGCGTAGATGGATATCTGGAAAATAGTTCTCAGGAGCACCGGGTTGAAACGACGGTCGGTGTTTCTTCCTATTAGTTGCTGAGGGAGAAAAATGTCCTTGAGGTAATGACAACACTAATGGCTCATAATCCTGAAGTGTTTTTTTCACTGCATATACTTCGCGTGGATAACGTGTCAAAAAATTTGTCAAAAACTGAATATGGCTGATCCGTAACATAGCCACGCTAAATATTTCCCATGGTATATCCAAAATACTAAATGGTGTTCTTGTATCGGTTAACCCACGAGGAAACATATTTGCTGGCTGTTCATTGGTAAACCAAAACCGACCTGTACTTGTCAATAGATGCTCAATTTTGCTCTTGCGTAAATCTCTGGTCGATAATTCATTGGTTGATAACGCTAGTTCGGCCAAAATAGGATGAATTAATGTCATCAATATTAGGCCATCTTCTTTGTTTTCACGTGTTAGCCACTTCAGCATACCAGCCAAATAATTGAACAAGATATAACTGAATCCAGGGGGTAATTTGGATCGTAGGTCGACTAGATACCGTAACCGTGTCAACAATTCACGTTGATGATTAGTTTTGGATTTTCCGAGGTCACCAAGAAAAGGTCGTAAAAATAAAGCAGGGTCATCTCGCAAAAATATTTCCAATAGTTCACGTAATGCGTTTGATACACCACCAAAATCGTCACCCAGTAGATCAACCATACTAAGATTAGCAGATGTCAATGCATGGACAGTGGCTGCTCGTTTACGACGTGCAATAATCTTACTCACGTTTATACGCTTTGATTCGTTCTCGCCACCACCAGTACCTGAACGATTGGGTAATCCTGATCCATCCCCTCCATCATTGGGTTCGTCTTCTTCTTCCAAGTAAAACGAAGGGAGTAGTGCCAAGGGTGTAAGAACTTTTTTCAATGCTTCATGTTCTTCTCCTTGATCATCATCATCCCAGCCTAATTCTTGAATTTGCCTTTTCAGTTCGATAGGAAAGTTGCTTGCATGTTTTAGTTTGGCCATCCATCGCGGTTCGTCCATCGTGAATCGATTACTACCGAGATCAGTTGGAACAAAGGGTGTTGAAAAGGCACCACCATCGCCTCGGAAAGGCCGTTTACGCGATGATGTTGGTATATATTCTTGTGCAAGAATGTTGAAACGGTATCCAGCAAGCGCAGCTTGTTTTTCTACAGCACGTAATCGACGAAATGGATCGCTACTATAGAATTTGTAAGTAAACCACATAATATCTTCTAACCTTCCCTGTATTTATTATCTAAGAGCTAATTCTTTCTTTTTACCTGTAAAAATCATGTGTAAATGCTTCGACAACATTTTTAGGTACTTTTTCAGCACACTGCATTAACAAAAATGCAGCAGGTACAAAAGCTCGTGGGTTTCGATCATCAATAAATCGTTCCCATAATGGATATACGAGGCGTGAGAATTCATTTGGTGTAAGAGATGTAAATACTGCAACTAGCAGTGAAAATACTGCACCAAATGGATCTTGATGAACGGACGCCATATCTTCCAATCGTTTCTTTGCCAATTTAGAAGCCAAAATAACATTAGGTGTATGAGGTGGATTTAAATTAAGAGAAGCAGCGGCTGCTCGACTAATAGGATACATTTCAGCCATACATTGTCGCCGTTTGGTGTGAATTGGAAAGCTGTTATTATTGTCACTATCACTGGTCAGGACAAGGGTATCAATCAAATGTTCCATAGGTGAAGAATTCGATGTTCCTGTTGTAGAAAGGGGTGTCGAAAATGGTTGAGGTGATGGGTGAACAAGAGTTGATACAGGACGATCGCCATAATCCAAAACTTCATTTGTTTCATTTTCAAGCTGATCGACTGTCATTGCGTAAGTTATCCGTATCCGTTGAAACATAAGTGTAACGTCATCTAAATAATGATGATGTAAAATAGCTGATGTTCGTGCTGCTGCTGCTGCTTTTCTATTATCTGGTGTTGACGGGGATGAGTAAGCGTTACTATCGTTGTCATCGTCGTTAGAACTGTTGTTATCATGATTATTTGTCTCACGAAAAAATTCTGCTGTTGCTACCGGTTGTGTTGCCCAATCAATTGCTCTTGTTAACCAACCTGGTCTGTGCGTTGTATTACAAAAAAATCGTGCATCCAAAAAAATATTCGATAGAATGACTCGCAATGGAATAGGGATCAAAACTAATTTTTCTTTAGCTGTCATGAATACAGACAGTCTTCGTTCCAAATCAATCAAAAATTTTTTGGCTACTTCATCTTCTTCCATGTTACGGGTTGAATCCGATTGTTTTTCACGTAGTTCCTTGATGGCCCACATAAATTCCATAGCAATTACACATTGTCCCACAGTGGTACTACCCCATTTTGTTGCTGATTCTCCCCCTAGTCCATCAAGAAGTTCGCTTTTAGCCCGTTCTTTGGCTACTTTTTTACTTCCCAAATCACTTAATAGGATGACGTTGATCATTTCTGCATCGTACATCCAGAATTGAACACCTGACATATACTTTCGAAGGCAAGTGATTAGAGTCAACTGAATCGATATTTTATGTTCGTCATCCGAAGCTGCGCAGGTAATGACTGGTCGATAAAATACTGTACGATACGTTTGAGAAAGCCGAAACAAAACTCTACATAGTGCTGGAGTAGGCGTTGGATACGTTGTTACTAATCGTTGAATAAATGTTGAGAGGGTTGCGTGAACGATTTTTTCACCAATATGATTATCGTTGTCGTCATTCATATTAAAAGCCAAATTTTCATACATTTGGGTAACTTTCTCCCAGGTATCATCTTGAATAGTATCAGTGATGACTTGAATAAGAAGATCGTTTAAAGGGGAATTCCAAAAGCTTTCGAAATAAGATTTTAATGTATTAACGGTATGTCGCCATCCAAAAAAATCTGATTTGGGGTCCATACTATTTTGAGTACTTAGTTGTTCGCGCATTAGATCTTCAACAGGAGGTGACGCTGGCGGCGGCCATGTTGGATCTGGAGACATATTATAAGCAGCAGAGGGTCGTGGACTGTGGTATGGTGATGATCGACGACTGCTAGAATGTGGTTCTTTTAGGTTGGTAATAGATAGTATGGATAAAACCATACCAATTGTGCTGACATAGACGGATCGTTGATTATTGTTATCGTGCCAATCTGGTAAGAAAGTTTGTAGACTGGTAGCTGTCAATTTTTCTTGCACGAAATTTAATAATAAGGATACAGAAGAGGATGATTGTCGAAGATCATCCTCGGATGCATTTATGAACCAGTCCGTGGCTATAATTATCATATAATTTTAATGTTACTATCACTCTATCTTCTGTTTTATATCTTTTTTCTATATATATTGACTTACCACTCTCTGATAAAACATACAATACAATGGAATAAGCGGGTTCTAACTGTGTGTCTGGCTCTTGCCAATAGCGCTAAATAGTAAATTAAAGAAAATCATTTAGTAAAACTATTAATAAATTAAGACTCCAATATTTAGTTGCATACACTGAATAAAATTAATTACTTACAGGCAGAAATTTTTCAATTATCAGCTTTCCAATTGCTGCTTTTGATGCTGGATCCAGTTTCGATGTAAAAGTATTTGGCATTAATGACCGGCACAATGCTTCCACAACGCAATAACGTGCGACAAGTACTGGAATTGAATCCATATTATTATTGTTGATATCATCTTCATTTTCCTCATCATGATGAAGGAAAATATTATGTTGAGGTATAATAAAATAACGATCCCATTCTGTCCCAACAAGTGGAATGATATTCCCATTGGATAATTTGTCTAATAAATCCAAAATGCTGGATTGGATATGATCAAATTCTTCTTCATGACGTGATTGGGGACGTTCCAAACTTGTGGTTATTAAAGAAGAAGATGCAGATGAAAAAGCATCCACTAGGGTATATACCAATGCATGGAATGCAGCAAAGGAAGACGGCAAAAAATTTGGGTTGCCCATGCAAGGTGCTAACATTAATTTTAATGTAGCAACGAGGCGCATTTTAAGTTTAAGTTGGCCCAACTTTAAAAGTCTACAACAAAATATAATATGCTCAAAATTGTCCTAATAAAACAAGTAGCAGTATCCGGTTATCATTTAATCAGTAACTTTATAGAGTCAGATAGTAATGATGATAATAGTTGCCAATTTAGCCGATTAAAAAAACTTACAATTGGGTCCAGATGTTTAAAACGTTCACGTATATAATCGAAAATATCTAAGGCCTGCTGACAATCATTTACTATTATTTAAAATTTAAAAACTATTAAGTCAAATAGCTTCTAGAATATTTTTTGACACCCCACAAATCACATGTTATACGCGCGTTATAAGTTCTTTTCTTTCTCTTTTGAAATCTTATAATGATCACTTACAATTGACTGGTGATTGACTAAACGGAACGGATAAAACACCCAGAATATCACTAGCAAAAGGTAACTGAGTTGCCAATTTATGTCGTTCCACAACTTCCAGAATTGAACTCATGATAGCGGCTATTCGGGTTTGGTCGGTCCGCACATCTTCATTCACCATATCACCATTGCTACCACCACCCATCATTAAATCAGCTCTAGAATATCGCATAAATAAATTTCTTCGACTATTTCCGTTAGATCCTCCAGCTGTATCCTGATGGTGATGGTGATTGTCATTGGTCATTGAATTGTTGTTATTGCTATGTGGATCCATTGTATTATGGTGCATTCCATTTGCAAAACTTGCTTGACGATGTCTTCCATGTGGCCGCAGCAAGATTTTTTCTAAATCACGTTCCAGCCGTACAATATCCTGTTGTGCTGTTGTAGTAGTAGCATAAATTCCACCTCTTGCTCGTAAATACTGTCGATGATGATATCCTCCACCGTTGAAACCGTTGCTACCATTGGGCGTGTAATTCGGAGTTGTTGCTGTCGTGATACTTGGAGTAATACTTGTTGGTTGTGTTGTTGAAAAACTGTTCGCGCTACTACTAACGTTACTACTTGTACTTGGTTGGTTTCGTAAAAATAGATTGTGTCCACGACCTAAACGGACAGCGACAGCCGCAGCCGTGGCGGTAGCTGGCATAGAAGGTCGACTAGCATCGCCTTTTTTCGGTTGCTGTTGATTGTTATTATTTCTATGATGAAGCGATGTATTTCGTAACGGTGGTAATAATTTTGGTTGAGATACGAAAACGGATGGGGATGAATGACCATTGCCGTTACGCTCGTTCGACATCTCAGGCGTTTTCGTTTTTTATTTTTACGTGTTGATTCAAACTATATATATAAAAACTTCACAATTGTTTTTAAATTAATAAACAGCAGTAAAGGGTCCGGGATATTTTATTACTTGTTACAACTACCTCTATTCTTCTTTACTCCAAAAAAATATATATACAGCAATGATAATAAAAAGAAAGAGAGATCAGTAAAGTGTTCAAAAATGAAAAAGTTCGAGCTTGATTTTATTTTTATAACTAAATGAGTCGAATTACCCTTTTGTACTCCCACTCCGCACAAATGTACCGATTTGGTTGCAAAGGCGGATAGAATAAATAAGAAACGCCCATATTACCTTGAGGGGCTTCTTCCTTATTATTACCCGCAGAAATAATAATGTGACAGGAACTATCTCAATTTTTTTTAGATGAGCATAAAAAATGAAGCAGAAGTATTTTGGTTTTGTTCAGTCGAACGGGTGAAGGTCATATCACGTATTAGATTGTTGAGCTAGTAATTGCGTCAATCATTGTTTGAAAGACGACTCAATTACTATTATCCTAGCTCAATAATGTATAAAAACTATTGTGCATAATATTAAGACAGTATATAATAACTTTACGATAACGTACACTCATTGAAAGAGAGTTCACTGAACATAAGCATTGTCAAAATACTATATAGTATCATCGGAAAGATTATCTGTAGTTACATGGCAACAGCAAAAGAACGATCCTTTTACTTTCTTGTATACTAACAACAATGTAAGATGCTAGATGGAAGATCATTATATAAATTAAGATAGAAGTGTATGTGTTTCCTTTATATATTATTAGATAACTCGTGGCTGTTGACTTACAAACAAAATGGGATCTTTATATTTTTTCTAAAAGATCATGCATTTTGCTGGATTTCCAAATTTGGCACATCACTGACCAAAAAAAAAAATCGAGCTTGCAAAAAATAATAAAATAGCGAGACCCTAAAAATGCCGTGAACGTAATGGAGTGAACGCAATCTTCTGTCCTGCCGCGAACTTAAGGTACAAACGCGAATTTCTTGTTTTACTTTATTACTTTTTTAAAAAACAATAACAATGGCTCGAAGATACGATTCACGGACTACCATCTTTTCGCCCGAAGGTAAAATAATCAATTGGCAGCCATTGAATTAGTTTTGGATCCAATATTTAATGAATTTGTACTCGTTGTATTTTTTTATGTTTAACAATAATCATTTATTAATATACACGTAATATCCATTCGTACATATATTTTATTAGGGCGTTTATACCAAGTCGAATATGCCATGGAAGCCATTTCGCATGCCGGTATTGCATTAGGTGTACTCGCTAAAGATGGTATTGTAATTGCAGCCGAAAAGAAGGTGACTTCAAAATTATTGGAACAATCTGCATCTGCTGAAAAGATCTATAAGCTTAACGAGTAAGTTTTCCATCGACGCGCCAGCAACTAGCATTGAAAACGGAAATAGTAAAACTAAATCATTATTGTTACTGTTATTTTAGCCGCATGATTTGTGGTGTAGCTGGTATGACAGCCGACGCAAATATTTTAATCAATTGGGCTCGATCAAGTGCACAACGATACCTTTTCACTTATAACGAAGAAATGCCTGTTGAACAATTGGTTCAACGTTTGTGTGATTTGAAACAAGGTTATACACAGTATGGTGGTTTGCGTCCATTCGGTGTATCATTTATTTTTGCTGGCTATGATGATCATTATGGGTTCCAATTGTATCATTCGGATCCTTCTGGAAATTATGGTGGATGGAAAGCAACATGTATCGGTGCTAACAATGCAACTGCACAAAGTATTTTGAAACAAGACCATAAAGAAGATATGTCCGTAGAAGATGCAAAGGCTTTAGCTATCAAAGTATTGAGTAAAACTATGGATAGTACTACTCTTAATAGTGAAAAATGTAAGATAACTTTTTATTGTCAAGTTGGATAGCAAAGGAAGACAAAAGGAATGCTTATTAATGGATACTATATGATTATTTGGTTTTTTTATAGTGGAATTTGCTACTATTCGTATGGTCAATGATAAATTGAAATATGATCTTTACAAACCAGAGGAAATTGATGCTTTGTTGAAGGAACAAAATGTTGGAAGTGATGCAATGGAAGAAGGTCAATAAACTTTATAATATGTTACAATATCAAATCACTTTTTTTTTTGTTTATACACATATATCTCAATTAAAAAAAATATAAACAAACACCCAACACATTTACGCACGTAAAATGAAACGAAGAGTTGTAAAAAAGAAGAAGAGAATAACTTTTATATAGGTGATATTATCAATGTTGGATAGATTATTTAAATATATATATATATTTATTAGTTAATTAATTAATGAAGATAATAAGCAGTAACACCACAAATAGTAGATGTAAGGACGGATGAAACAAAATTCACCTAAAATACAATATGAATCAGGTTAAAAAAAAAAGGACATAATTCTTTTTGTTTTCTGTTTACTTCTTGTTTTTCATTACCTGATGATTATCCAAAATATTCCAACCGCTGATACGAGTAGCATCTTTATCATCTTCCACGACCATTTTTCGTTTATCGGAATATAATGTTCGTTGAACAGTGGCACCGAGAATAGAATCAATCTATAGAAATTATAATAGTTATTATTATAAACACCTAAATCATCCATTTTTTATGCCGATGTTAATAATGAATAAATACAATAGGTTACCAGTGAGCCTCCCAAACCAGCTAATCCACCTAAAGCAACAATTTCCCATGGTAATCCATGACATGGTTGTTGTATTGCGAGAGCAATAGCACCTGCTAATCCAACAGTTGCACCACCACCGATAGATGCAGCAAGGCCTAATGGTGAGACACCACCATTTGTACCTGGAGGTACTTTTTTAAATTTGATAATAGAAATTGGCCAAGATCGATTTAAAATACCTAATTCACTTGCCCACTATATACAACTATTAGATCTAATTCATATCTTCAACCACATAAACAATACTCTTCATAATATAAACTTGCCGTATCACCTGCGCAGCATGCATAATGGCTAAGAAAAATATATAAAAAAAAATTAGAAATGTAAATTCCTTTTTTATATCTTTGGAAGGGATAAAAGATTGAAGCCTACCCCATATATGCCCAAAAGAGAACCACACTATATCGATTTTCATTAAAACATGATAATTCTCTTTCATAAAAGACTTGGAATAGTGTAACAATAATACCGCCTGTTAAACCATTACACGCGACTTGCATCAAAGTTCTCTCACTTGATTTATCGTAATCGGTTTCTAATAATCGTTTTCGATCTGCTTTAAACTAAGAATATTTATACATTACACCGAGAATCAAAAGAGTCGTTTCAGTTCGCCCTTTCCCTCAATGTAAACTTCACATTAGTATCATTATAATTATTATTATCTTACCTTTGTTAATTTTGAACTGGCAAGAAAGAAGGTTAAAAGTACAACTGAAAAGTAAGCATAAGAAGAACTAAATGTAGCCATTCCAAGAACAAATGCACCGGCAGCACCACTGGAAGATAATGATTTCTTGCGTCGAGAATGAATCACCATCAAGACAGATAGTGATAAAGCAAATATAAAATTTGACATGGTTTTTCTTTGTTCTTATTAAGGTACGAAAAAAAAAGAGAGAGAGAAGAGAGACTGAGAAATTAATTTAAAATAGGAGAAGAAATGATTGCTATTCATTATCCATGATAACTATCTCGTTTTCTTTTCTAATATATTGCTTTTCTCGAGATGTAAATGAGAAACAATTTATTCTGTTACTTAGTTACTTTATTTTATAAACATTTATTTGAGTCATTGTTATATTATTAAATAAAAGAAAAAAGAAGCGAGTTTGCATTAAAATGCAGAGTTTAAGAATTGTAACAAATTAGAACGGTTTTGATCACGTAACTTGTCATCTGATGATTTATGCACCTTGAGTTTGATCTAAATGATAATAATAATGGTCAATGACTTTTTCTTCCTATAAAGTAATCTAAAATCCTGTTTCTTTCTTTTTTTCTTATATGTATTACCTTTTTACCAGTGATCGCGCTTCGTCTTTTAGCATCATCACTATTATTATCATCATCACTACTGTATCTTCGACTTTTTCGATGCTTTTTCTAAAAATATAAAAATGATTGTTAATATTTTGTATCAGTTAGTTTCGTTTATAAAAAAAATAATGATAGATGAATGTAAGTTCACTTACACTTTTTTTATGTTTTTTGCTGCTGCTACTACTATTGCTACTTTTATGTTGTTTCTTGGACTTCCGTCGTCGTCTCTTTTCATCTATTAATATAAGATGAGTTTCACATGCTCAAATATATATATGCTATAATTATATATGTATGAAGGTACTCGTCAATCTATTGTTACCTTCTGATTCTGAAGCTGAACTACTCCCGTCTTCTGACGAAGAAGAAGCAGAAGGACTTGGAGAACGGCGACGACTACTAGTATGATGTTGATGACGACTACGAGATGGTGATTTTGAACGTCGATCTTATTATTCACCACATACAAAAGTGGTTTTTGTTGTTGTTGGGTTGTTTTTTACCGTCGTCCGTCATCCAATATCATATAAAAATGTTAAGGTCCATTTGGGAAAAAAAAGAAAAATCGTATAAGGAAATGCCATTCTATAATACTTTAATCTTCACAGGACAAGAGAAAAAAGAAACTAAAAGAGAGCAAATAGCAGTTTAAAAAGGCATGACATACCACTTTTTCTTTTAGAAGTATATCTATCCAGACTATCATGACGTCGATGAGAATCGGAACGGTCGGATCGTGGACGTGGCGAACGACTACGACTTCTTTTACGATGCTCACTTTTTGAAGAACGTTCTAAATGCATTACATAGACATATATGTGAGTATCATACTTTTTAGTTATTGTTGTTGTTAGAATGTTTATTTAAAAATTCGTATTGTGTGTACCTCTGCGATCGCCCATTATATGTTTCGGTAGAATCAAGCAAGTTTTAGTTGTCAAGGAAAACTGAGTTATAAGCTTTATTTAAGACCTAAAAATTTGCTGCTTGCTTTTTATTATTGTTTCCTTGCATGTTTTACAGTGATATAATTTAGTACATTCTAGTAACACAGAAAAGTCTAGGAATTATATGGCAACATTATCCATTATCAAATAAATCATAATGTTGTAACTTTTGATTTCGGTAAATAGAGTAAATCGCTTATATTTCGGTCATACAATAATACAACATACTTCACTTTTACGACCACGAAACAACCATCATTAATATCTTTGTATATTGATAAATTTCGAGTACTTGCTTTCCAACTGTGCCCCGGAAATTTATTATTATTAGTTAGCTATAATATATCAACTGCATATACTAAATCCAACACTTACTTGATTGATAAGAATATTCATGCTCACGTGTTGAATACAATGTATCGATTATATTTGGTTCAACTGGTGTATTCCATACCCAAAGTCAAAAAAAAATACATGGTTCTTTTTCCCTCTTGATAAATATAACTGTATATTATATCCAACATGTGACATAATTATAACCGGTTCAATTCTAGATGTGAAAGAAGGGGTTAGGGTTGTTAGATGGTACCACCTATCAAAAAAAAAAATGAACACATTTAAAATAAAAACCAAGCTCCGTTAGAG
Source organism: Circinella minor (assembly GCA_016758965.1). Classification (NCBI taxonomy): domain Eukaryota; kingdom Fungi; phylum Mucoromycota; class Mucoromycetes; order Mucorales; family Lichtheimiaceae; genus Circinella; species Circinella minor. The sequence continues at coordinate 65,502 of JAEPRB010000180.1, forward strand.
CTGATACTACTCAATCTGTACCTTTTTTTTTATATATTTCCTTTGCTCTTGATATATTTCCTACCTCATACCTACATCCTGACGCTCACATAACTATGGTTACTGCTCACCTTGAGGAACCACTAGAAACAACTTCACCGTTGGATACACCTACAAAAAGAACAATAACATATCCAACGGAACCAGTAACACCAACTACAACAACAGGAGGAGCTCACGAATGGACTAATAGTAGTATAACTCATGATGCTGAATGGTTTACAGATGAACACGGTCGAAAACTTTTACTACGTGGGGTGAATTTATGTGGGTCATCCAAATTACCTACAAGTCCTTACGAAGGATCCACTCATTTATACGATGAAAAGCTATTTTGGGATCATCGTAATGTCAGTTTTGTTGGAAGACCTTTCCCCCTCAGTGACGCGCCAAATCATTTTGCGCGTTTGCGCGCTTGGGGATTAACTTTAGTTCGACTATTGATCCCTTGGGAAAGTATAGAACATAAAGGTCCCGGTGAATATGATGAAGAATATATCGATTATTTGCGTGAGCTTATTAAAATGATGCCTGCTTATGGTATCAAATGTTTTATTGATCCACATCAAGATACGGTAAATGATAAAATTTCATGCACTGTTAAACTAAAAGGGTAATATATAATATATAAAGACTAATCATGAAAATTTCATTTATAGTGGTCCCGATTTTCTGGCGGATCTGGTGCCCCTGGATGGACTTTTGAAGTGGCTGGTATGGATATGAAAGCGTTTAAAGAAACAGGTGCTGCTTATGTTCATAATACCAATGCTGTTCCAGGGGATCCATTACCAATGGTAACATACTTATATACTTGTATTATGAAGGAACTACATGAATCCACATATACTAACTTCTATCATAATATATCACTACTCTTATAAGGTCTGGCCCACCAATTATACTAAATTAGCAAGCTGTACAATGTTCACTTTATTTTTCGCAGGCGATACTTTTGCTCCTAAACATACCTATAAAGGACAGTCCATCCAACAATTCTTGTCCAATCATTTTATTGGAGCCTTTCAATATTTAGCATCACGTCTCGATGATTTAGAAGCTGTCATTGGATTTGAGGCATTAAATGAACCTCACCATGGATATATCGGACTCGATACCTTGAAAGCATTTGATCCTATTGTAAATCTTATTTTTGGTGATGCACCTACACCACTACAATGCTTTGCATTAGGTGATGGTATTCCACAAAAAGTTGATGTTTATGTAAAGTCGTGGCCTATTCCAACAAGAAAATCACATACTCGATGGATTAATCAAAACAAACAGAAAGCATGGTCTGAAGGTTGTATTTGGCGACAACATGGTGTTTGGGATATCAACCAAAAAGGAAAACCTATTCTCAAGAATTCGTCATATTTTTCAGCGAATCCAGAAACGGGCAAAAAGGTTGAGTTCTATAGGGATTTCTATGTTCCCTTTGTGAATCGATATGCCAAAGCAATTCAAAAGGTTAAACATGAATGGTTTTGTTTCGTGGAACCTATGGCTAATGAACCTTCACCAGTTTATTCGGATAAGGATCATCACCATAACGTGATCTTTGCGCCTCACTGGTATGATTTGAATTGCGTTTTCTATAAGAAATTTGATGCTCGTGTTACTCATGATGTTCAATCATTACAAAATGTAAGTTAAAAAGAAAACAGAAAAACATAAAAATATATTTTTCAAGCGTAGCATGTAGGCAAACAAGATGATAGCTTAATAATGTTAATTTTTTCCTTTCTCTCTTTTGTTCGAATAGGGTGGTAATGTGATTAGTGCTACTTATTTTGGTCGCAATGGAGCAAAAAAGAATTATCGTGGACAAATCAAGAATATCAAAAAGAGTGGTCTCGAGAACATGGGTAAAAAACCATGTGTATTTGGGGAAGTAGGTATTCCAATGGATTTAAACCAGAGGAAAGCATTTTCTACTGGAGATTACACAAATCATATCCATTTTATGGATGCCGTGATTCATGCGTTAGAAACAAATCTTGTTAATTTCACGTAAAGCAAATTTCTTTTATTACTGTACCGGTACCATGTCAGCAGCGAGGTTATCACGATACTAATTTATAATCTAATCTTGAATTTACTTTTGCTTCTAGGTTATGGAATTACGATGTTTGTAATGATGATGAACATGGAGATCATTGGAATGGGGAGAATTTTTCGATTTTTTCTGCCAAACAATTAGGCCAGGCACCAATTACAACAGAAACAGTGAATACGACAGAAGATTTGGCATCTTTGGATTCAGATGAGTCACCTACAAAGACAGCAACTGAAGATCCAAGTCGGTTACTTGATGGTGGACGTGTATTAAAAGCTGCAATTGTGAGTGTACTTTCAAAAGAAATATTTAGTTCATTATCAAATAACTGACCACGTTTAAAAAAATTCTTAATAATAGCGACCCTATGCGTCCAAAATAGCAGGTACACCTGAAAAAGCAGAATTCAACATAGATACACTTGAATATATATTTGTCTTTAAACCTCTTACCAAGATACCAAACCAGACTGACTCTTTCTCGAATAACAAAACCACTACAACTACTGAATTATATATACCCCATTATCATTATGGATCCAACAAATCTGGTTTAAAAGTACATGTATCAGAAGGCAATTGGGAATATAACCCAGATGCACAAACGTTATATCACAAGTATGATCTAAATAATAGTGATAATAGTGATACAAAGTCTATCAGTATTCGAATTAACAGTAGCAACACCCCCGTGAAAACGAATGGGACAAAGATAAATAGTAGTAGTAATATCAGCTGCACCATTATGTAAAAAAAAAGTTTTTTTTATTAGCTTCTAATAGAGTAATTTACAAAAAATAATATTTTTTTTTTGTTTATATCATCTTTCATACTTGATTGCAACAAGGGGATGGTATATTTGTATATTTTTTTTATGGGATTCAAGTAATATGGATTATGTCAAAATCAGCCATCAGAGATGTGCAAGGAGTGATGATAATAATTATCCAGTTCATGACCTACTATTTGTTTTACTGGAACAAGTTCTTTATGCGTCGCCATTGAGAAGGATAATGTCCATCAAGAAATAAGAATATTGAGAATGTAATATGGTGTGCAATTCACTCTGCTTATATTGTTATGACATTGAAACGTTTCTGCTTAAAAAAATGAGAAGCCATACAACAAATCAATCTACCTCTTTATTAATTGGTGGGTTTGTCAGTGTAATAAACTTTTAAATGAGATCTAGCTAAGGTTAAAAAGACCTTGTACGGAAATTACAAAGCATCTAGTAATAATTTAGTTAGTTATATGAATCTATGGGATACATAGGTAGTGTGTCCTTTAAACGTACCAAAGAGCATCAAGTATAAGATAATAGAACCCAAAGGTTAACCAATCTTTTATAGATCAACAATGACTACAGTATAAGCTATTAAAATTCAGCAACGATATGCATTTTATAGAAGTTTAACTGTAACGATTTCATCGCCAAGAAATAAATGCATATAAAAATACGCATATTACACATAAACGATTTGATAATAAAAAAAGTTACTATTAAGCTATAAAAGACAAATAAAACAAAATAATGTAAAAACAGAAGTAGAAAATAATATGTATGTAACTGTGATTAGAACTGCAATGTTTGTATTGAATATGAGGTACGTACGTACGTATAGAAATAAAAGCAGTGGTAATTATCTTTACACATCGTTGTCGGGGACCTTGGCCGTGGATCAATTCTTTCTTTATTTAAAATCGAAACATTATACTACGTACTGAGAATTGATTATGAAATAATAAAAGAAAATATTGTCTAAGTCTATAATCTCTATCTTCTTGAATGAGAAAGTAATAAATAAATAAAATAAATAAAGTGGAGAGGGGTGAGGACAGCCAAGGTCCTTTTTGTCGTGTAATGTTGTAAAGACTTCTTATGTCTTTATTACTGTACAATCAGTAGATGGAGTAAAATGTAAATGCTTTTCCATCGGATAAAACCATGCTAGTGAGTAAAATTCTGCTACCTACGTGACCTTATCTAAGTACAAAATGAAATATCTATTGAAACAAAGTCTGTGTTAAGAGCCTGTTAATACATATATACTGAGTTTAGGTAATTCATAAAGGTATATATCTTTACGTAAGCAACAAACCTGAGGAATAGTCTTTAAAAAGACCTACTTGCACGAGAAGCATAAAATTGTATTCTACATATTCCAATCTCACATGCATCAAATTTTGTAGTCGAGAAAACACAGATTTATTTGTTCACCAATTCTTAATAAGTTTTTGATGACACCTAGATAATATAACAGATAACGTTTCATCTGTAAAAGAAAGCCATAATTACATGTATGAATGGTTAAAGAAAATTTTAACCCACAAAGGCACGGCGCTGATAAGGAAAAAAAACTTGAGGAAAATCCATTAGGTAGCCACTCAAGCCTCTATATATTTTATAAAAATCATCTGATACGTAATTAATAACTGCAAGGCGAATTCTTGATAAGTAAATATTATTGTTTCAAGAAAAAACGTCTTCTTTTTGCTTTCATCGTATAGTAATGTATGATTATCATTACTTTTGATGCAGATCATGTTGTAAGGGAATCTATGGAATGATAAATATGTATAAGGAATAGGACGTTTCAATTATATAAAAAAACTTTGTATTTCTATTGTTAGATTAGCAGTCTATTGAAAATGGTTATATAAACATAATATCTTATTACTAATTCTTGTATGTAGGAGAGTCTTTCTTCAGGATAAAAATATTACTGGTACGTATAAGAGATACTAGCGATAACGGTCACTAAATATTCTAGCATACACAAAAAAAATAAGGAACTTCTCAAAATTTCGTTTGTTGGAATGCAATTGATGAAGTGTAATAGATATTATTGAAGGATATGAATAGTAGAAGGATAAACTTCACGAAGCGTTGAACCTTTAATAGTTAGCACTTAACTTAATGATGCATTACAAAATACCTGTTACACAAAGTTAAAAAAAATCTGCAATTAATAAATGACATCCTTTGAGTTATATAATCTATCAATGCTATATGAGATATTGCACCTGAATATGCTGTGACTGTATATAAGCACATTACAGTATACTTGTTGACAACTGAATAAATTACTGTATAAACCAATAACTTACTTTAAAATAGAACAATATATAAAGCACATATTTATTAGCGTCGTTTGTGTTAAACATGTTCTGTATTATTATTATTTTCGTTCGAAATAACAATATTAAATGTCATAAACAGTAGAAAAAAAGTTGAAACCTTCAACATAATATCAAAACTGAAGTCATACGTAGCTTTGGTCTCTTTTGATAGCTCGGAACTATGCATCGCCTCAAGGAATTTCCCGTACGTGTGACACGGCTTTTCCTTTTTTCATCATAGTATCTTTATTCTAGTTCACTCAATGCTGCTCTTTGTGTGACAAAGGGTGACCCTACCCCACCGAAAAAATTAGTAATACAAAAATTAGCAAAACGATCGAAATGAAAAATTGTAGTGACACATGTATAATAAAGGAAGGCTGGTGGATTGTTTAGCAAAAAAAAAAAAAAGCCAGCTGATCAGCAAACTAGATTCCACCATTGCACCATGATATAGAAACTTCCAGTGCCGCTCTATAAAGTCGGACATTTTACTTTAATATTTGGTTTCCAGGTATTTCTCTTCACTGTAAATGGGGATGAACAACAGATACTTGCGTGGGTAAATAAACATATATGTCTTTTTTTCTTTTACAAACTGTGTTTATTTCTAGAAAGGAAAGAGAAAATAACCAGAAATCCCAGACTAGACAACTTTGTATGTTTAATTCTATTGTAAATCACAACAGACTAACATACCCCGAACAGCCATAAAGCAATTATAAAGCACGCCGTTTAAATTTTTTTTTTTCATTTCGGCTCCCCAACAACCATACAGACGATCCCATACCATATTAAAAACATAAAATCCATAGTTTATCAATTCCGAATAAGAATGCGGGTTTAATAAAAAAAAAACCGTGAAAAAGGTAGAGAAGATATATAGTAAAGGAAAAAAGAATAACACCATAAGCAAATATCCTGAATCTGATTTATTGAACCTTTATTTCTATCCAGTAATAAAAAGCAATACGTAGGATAAATACACGCACACATACACACTACGTATGTATATATAAATATATATACATATGTGAGCGAGAGTGTGTACGTCAAATTGTTCATAAAGAATACGTGACACCAAAATACAATTTAATTATTTAACTTTTAGTCCATAAGTTCAACTAATTGACCGTCTTTCTTTCCTTTCGATTATCCAAACAACAATATATATTTTCTATTACAATTTTCTTTTCAGCATAATAATAATAATAAGATTATTGTAATAGTAATTACATAATACATACAACAGTAGCTCATGAGTATAGTAGAACAGACAGAATTCATACGGTTATGCGATGATGATGGTGTATGTCATTGCGACTGGCGTCTTACTATAAGTAATTGCCCAGAAGGAAAAGCACTGAGAATTATGTATATTGTAGAAGCTATAGGATCATGTGTATTTGCGTTGCTGGGTAATAACATACAAAGGGCTAGTAAATAAATCGAGATTTCTTAAACGAAATTTATTGACATTTATTTTTTTATTATTTTCAAAGTAAGCTTCGTTATATTTCAGCGTGTATATTATCATAATCAAACGCTTATAGATTTTAGAAGCGGGATACCAAGACCTAAACCGATAGAAAGTATATATTAAGAAAAGATTATTTTTTTTTAAAAAAAGGAAAAATACGTACTTTATTTTTAATATATTTTTTATTATTTTTTAGGTATGGCTTGTATGGGTGTTGCCTTCCATGTTGGTAAGTTTTTTTTTCCGCATTTTTATTTTTAGCTCTTTTAATGATTCGACTCGTGTGATGTACCACTGTTTGGCAGAACAATTATTAATATATATTACTTTTTCTTTATTGTGCAGTCAGGTTAATCCAAGCTTGTATTATAATTACCGATGCAGCACCTAATAACATAGCCTTCCGTTCATGTAAATATAAAATATTTTTAAAAGAAACGGTGGTCTGTTCTCACAGTAGAAATGAAGCGTCGATCGTTTGTTCAATAATGTACTTTTTGAATCATAGTAGTAAAAAAAAAGGTGGATTCGTCCTCGAATAAACAATGAAGTTTGACCTTTATATCGAATTAATAGAAATAGCTATTCGTTTTCACTAAACAAGAAAAAGGTTAAAATGATAAAAGTCAAAATGAACGCTCCAGTTTTTGTTTTTACATTTGAGAACAGACCACCATCGTTAAAACTTTCATAAATGATCAAGTCTGGATACCCGTATATTCATTTTTTTTTTAATTATAATTACGTAGGGATATTTGAATTCGGGTGGCAATGTGTTTTCGGTGCGATCACATGTTATCTATTTGGAATTGCCCATACACTCTCAACTGTAAGTTTTGTAAATACTTGATAAACTCACTACGATATAGAAAAGCAATTGAAATGACATGTGCCTTTCTTACCCCAATTGACATTTTTTAATCAATTTTCTTTGTGTATATACTATTACTATGGACAATTGAACAATAAAAAAACGAACAATAGAGTAGTAAAGTAATATACGATAACTGGATTCATTCGCCTTATATCATTGATGGAGCTTTTTTTGTCGTTACTGGATTTCCATTCATTTCCAACAACATTTGTGCAATTCTAGGCGGTATATATATTGATCAAAAAAAATTTGAACTTGCAAATACTTTCACTAGTGCTTTATATCATTTTTGGACATTTTATACATGTTTTCTCGGTATTCTCCTTCTTTATGCTGGTTTGCGTTTACTACGATTGCTTCGACGCCATTTTATCAATAAGCCTGGCGTTACAGATGATGATCTGAAGAAATTCTCACTTGGTGCACTCAAGGTTAAAATTATTGTTGTGACAGCATTCTCTTGTATTATGATTTTTGCTGTTATCGTAATACTTTATGCAAGTTATCGGTATGAAATAATTCTCTATAAGCCATATAACGTTGGTATTGGAATAGTGGTGACTTTTAATGGTATTGTTGGTACCGGTTTCGTGCTCTTTGGTATCATTCTAAAGTAAGTTTACTTAAGTGCAGTATAACATAGTTCTGCTAGAAGAGTTGAAAAGAAAAAGGTATCAATACTGACATGTTTTTTTTTTGTTAATTTATTATAGTCCAAAAGTTGCAACATTGACTGGTTTGGTAACATCTAGTTCTGGTGGTAACGATAATACTACTGACACTTCTGTATTACGTGGCTCACGGATGGTAGTGTAATTCTTGTTAATATTTATTATCGTAATTAACATTATAAACTAATTCTATGTTTTTTATTATTATTCTTAGTCAAAATGGCTTAGTAGTAAGGCAGGAGCCTCGACAATTGCAACTCCAAACACTACAGTTGGTGTCGAATCTTCGCCTAAATTGCCCATTCGATTACCAGCAGCAGCGTTAGACAAGAAGTTAATAGCCGACGTGGAAAGTGGAAGAACCCCTGAATCTAGTCGACATCATTATCAACAAAGCATTGAACTTGTTGGACAGACACAAAGTTGCATTGAAGAAGAACGACTTCAATATAATGCAATGATAAGTTCCATTCGAGCACCCCAACGAACTATTATACCATATAATACAGAATAAGCAGATTACGTACTACAGACAGCATTATCACAACAAAAGGGTTTAAAAGACAACAAATGAACTTATTCTGAATACTTTCAATTTTATTCACAACATATAATCGCTATCTTAATGATAAATTATACAATATCACACAACAAACAACCAAGTAACCAGCTTCTTGTAATTACTTTCTCTTTTTTAATATTTATTTTTCTTTTCTCAATGTGATTGATCCAAAAACATAGTCTTTTTTTATTATTCATATCTATATTTAATCTCGGCATACTATTTTTACTATTTTTACTATTATCACTTATTTCAATAATACTTTTTTACTATGTATAAACTACTACCACATCACCATACACACTATTAGTGCAATGCTCAGATTGTACGTATATCTTTAATTATCATTTTTTCTCTCGGTTTATCTTTATCATATTCTAGTAAATCCTTTTTTTATTTGTTATCCCATTGTTATACAGTATTTTATGAATTTCTTACATGTATATGATATTTATTTGTTGAAATAAATATTTCAAAGTACTTTGGGTTTTGGTAAATGTTCCTTAATCTTTTCTTTTTTGTATAAAACATAATCCGGTTAACTGGTAAATAGATAAGTTTAAGGAAATACAGTATTAATGTCAATTTTATTGTTTCTAATATGTAATATATAGTATATTATTACTGTAATGAAAGTGCATATATTGATACATAGTAGTTCATTTTTATTTTTTAAGTACAATTATTTTGATGAGGCACGATAACTATAATAACTTTGATATCAAATCAGACACTATTATATTTTCTTTTACATATTTAACCACGTATTGTAATACATACGTAGTTGGTGTATATAGTTAGCAGTAAACGTTAATCAATGTATAAATGAGTTACACGTTTCCCTTCTTCGATGTATCAAGCACGTTATCAGTTGTACAAGACCTGACTTGAGAAAATTATGTCACATTCTTCTGTACGTACCGTATAATGTTTTATGTTTTTCACAGCTTTTGTTCATTATTTGTTAATATACTGTAATTATTACAGTGGTCTAACAAGATCATCAAAAATATATTATGTTTATATTTAAGTTTACTGTCCTTTAACCATTGTTTACTTTGTATTACGTAATAAGATATAATTTATATATACATATATGGTTGAGCTCTTTTCTTTGGTAGTAAGAATAACGGTGAATACGTAACGAACGAAAAAATGTAGTTCTTACGTATTATTAATTAAAATCAATTATTGTCATGATGACATAGACACCCACTAAAATCGTAGAGTCTACCGCCAATTGAATACTATTTCTAGTTTAAAATCATGTTTTCCTGTCGGCATAAATAACATTTATATACAAGATTGTGATTATTACAATATGAATCTCGTTCAATGCTTATAAAGCTTCCTATTAACAAGCTGCTTTATTTCATATAAGTTTCTATGATCGTACTGTTTTTCTAAAAATGCTTTATTGCTTGTTATATACAGTTTTATTGGTAAAAAAAGTTATTTTTAAATTACAGTATGTTTCTGATAGAGAGAATTATTGTAAATGTGTTAGTCTATAAATGATCTGCAGGTGCCACACAAAAAGATTTGAGTTATCAACAGTGACAAAGTGTATCGAGATTTGAGTTTATGCAACTATGTACAGTATAGAATGCAGGTGTTTTCAAACCACTATTAATCTAATTATATTAGTAAATTGAATCGGCAGGTGTTAACGTAGTAAAGAGTAACATTCATGGGTACGTAAAAAAAAAGAAAGATTAAAAGTGCTCAATGAAGTAAATCAAGTTTTCGCTATTGAGAGGAGCAAGGATGATATTACGGATAAACAAACTAGTGAAAAAAATGAAAGACCCGTTGAAAACAGAATGACTCCACTTTTTAGTGCGATTCTATTATGTTTAGCATTTATGTACTGCTCAAACTTGCAGTAATACAATGGATCTTGAATTTGCTAACGTTGAGCAAGACACATTTTTACACAAGGTATACAGTGCGTTATCATGTAGTAGACGACTTCAACAATTATACAATTTATGATTATCCAAATAAAACAGCCCCTACCGGGAATTTAACAATATGTTGATATACTATTAATTTCCCCATTGAATTGTTACCGCACTTCACTAGCAAACTTCATAAAATTGGAGTTTACGTACGTAATAAAAACTTCAAATATTTACAGGCGCAAAATCATAAAGTGACTGAACAAAAGAGACGATAAATTTTGACCAAACTCTTGCGATAAGCGTGATAAATTCTGCAACAAAGAATTGCAGACTAGACCAACCAACAAAATTCAAACTATCACAATAGTAAAAATCTATGATAATACTAGTAGCAGATGCTTATTTATTAATTAGCTATCATATCTAATAATAAAAATACAATCCAGCAGTTAGCACAAGAGTCAAAATAAGTTAAGAAGAGAGTATGTAGATGCTAGACCAAGTACAGTCAGTTTTGATTGATAGCCATATCTTGCTGTTCATCTCTAAAGGTAGTACTCTGTTAAATACCGCCCAAATATTCAATGACTGAAAAAAAATACACAGTACGTATACGTAACAAAAAAAAACGTTAAAATGGTTGTCAGCACAGATAGAAATAACAATGGGGAGTGTATAGTATATTCATATTTTCTTTTTTCCCCTACCTATAACATCATGGATATATTAGAAAATGATACCGATTCTGATACCATTATGCAGTTGTGGATAGTCAATTGCATGGTAGACTTGCTTGTGGGTTTATAAAGAACAATATTGGTCTTTTCTTTTTGTCTTGTTTATATTAAAAAAGGAGGGGTTTGCGTATGTAATAAGAAATTATCAATGAACAAAGATTCAACTTTCTTTAGTAGGATTCTCATTATTTGTGGATTCCTCACAATAATTAGTGCCTTTTCTGTATAGGTTTTATGTTGTGTTATATTAGTAATAGATCAGAGATTGTATACTATCTATCTATGTGAGGACCTGAGTACACGTTAAGTACAGAAGGAAGTGAGTTCAAAATGGTATTACATTTTCGATTTCATACATAAAGTGGTTTCATGTTCTATAGGAACAGCTATTGAATTTTATATGATAACCATAAAATACTTATACTCTAAATACTTTATTGCTATGGTTGCCACATTCAATTTAGAAATTAAATTATTATATGTATCCTGACATGATCATCTACTACTCCTTAATCATAGATCCACATACCGCCATGTTGTAAAACATCGATTGTAAATATGTACATCTTTTAATCAATATAAACTGTTTCTTGTCGTAAATACAAACAGTACTAAACATGATCTTCACTACAAGTAACAACGTGCCCAATTCAACAATATATATATGTATGTATTATGTATCCTAATTCCTCTCCCATATCATACAAATGAGTTTCGCATTTCCGATTATTTTTCATAAAAAAAAATTCCTCAAATAAATTAAGACAAAGAAAAAACCGTCCACTTTTTTTTTAATTATCTAAAAAATAACAAATATATTCATTCAAATGTATTTTTTTTGTTTGTTATTGTTTACTGGGTAGCTTCTTCGGGTTCAGCATCGTACTTGGCCAATTGTTCAGAAAGGTCAGCATCGACAGCAGGGACCTATGCATGATTAAAAAAAATTAGTCAACAATTACAAATAACAAACAATTCACTATAATAAAGCCTATTAAAACTTTTTTTTACCTCAGGAGCAGCGGGAAGCTTCAATTCCTTGACTTGGGATTCATCAACCTTGGTCTATATTTAAAAAAATATTAGAATTTTTCTCTTTTTGTTTGTCTTATTAAACTTAAAAGGGATTGAAACTTACGGGAGCGGGCTTGTAACCCTTCAATTCCTTGAGGTACAATTCTTGGACAACGTCTAAACAAATGATAAAATCGCGCTTTTCTTAGTGATTCCAGTTACTTATATAAAACCACGTTGTTCAATTAACAAAAAGATATTTTACCCTTTTGCATAACAGCAGAGGTAGCGATACCACGGGCAGCCATGGCACGGACGGTGAAAGGAGCCTAATAATAACATGACGCATTTTAGTAAATCGATATGTATTTTTTTTGAAGCACGAATGAAATGATCTTATCGACATGAATAGAATCCGTTTTATTTATATAAATAATATTTTTTAAAATAGCTTTGGTTTTATACCTTGGAGGCAATAGAGCCGAGAGCAATGCGAGCGACCGACGACATGTCAAATATAGTGCAAAGGGTTATATTAGAAGCTAGGGTGTGAGATTCCGGTGGCAAAAAAAACACAAGCGGTGCTTTTTTTTTCTTTACGCTGGTGACATCAGCAGATTTTTTTCTTTCTCATTTTGTAAAGAGCCAATCAAATTCCAAAACAATTTATCGGTGCTTGTTTTTGTTTGCTAACAATTATCCATTAACCCACCATCTGTTGCTATTCGTTCAATATAGATAGAAAGCAGCTTCTTTCATTATAGTTCATATCGAATACCTATATCGAAGCTTTTTTTTTTTTTTGCCAAAACTCCAATAGGAATTTTTTTTAAGTTTATACTTTATACAGTTCGTCTTTTTATACATTTTATATTCGATAGATATCAATTTTATTAGTTTAGCTTAAAATCTTGTATACTAAAATCACGTACGTACTTATTAAAAAACAATAAAAATGACAGTATTCTTTCAGATTTACTATTTTCTAGTTCGCCAGATTATTATTGTTATACAAAAAAAAAATCAAAGCACATTTACCGAATCTCATAGTACTTTAAAATAATTTCTAGAACAAATAAATATAACAAACCTATAGAAAATAATGTATAACAATAGGATAAAAAATAAAATAGATTTATTATAGTATAATCAAGATAATTCGAGAGAAAAAATGCCAATTAAAGATATATTATCTGAGCATTGCACTAATAGTGGGTACGGTAATGTGGAAGTAGGTTATACCATAGTAAAAGAGTATTATTAAAATAAATAATAATAGTATGCAGAGTTTAAATATAGATATGAATAAAAAGACTATGTGTTTGAATCAATCACATTGATCAAAGAAAAATAAATACTCAAAAAAGAAAAAGTAATTACAAGAAGCTGGTTACTTGGCTGTTTGTTGTGATAATGCTGGCAGTAATAATCTGCTTATTCTGTATTATGTGGTATAACAGTTCGTTGGGGTGCTCGAATGGAACTTATCATTGCATTATATTGAAGTCGTTCTTCTTCAATGCAACTTTGTGTCTGTCCAACAAGTTCGATGCTTTGTTGATGATGATGTCGACTAGACTCAGTGGCTCTCATTCCACGTTCCATGTCGACTATCGACTTCTTGTCTAATATTGGTGGTAATCGAGTGGATGATTTGAGTGAAGGTTCAGCACCAACTGTAGTGTTTGAAGTTTCAATTGTCGAAGGCCCTGTCTTACTACTAAGCCATTTTGACTAAGAATAATAGTAATACAAACATAACATTAGTTTATAACATAAATCACGATAATAAATATTAACAAGAATTACTCTACCATCCGTGAGCCGCGTAATACAGAAGTGTCAGTAGTATTATCGTTACCACCAGAATTAGATGTTACCAAACCAGTCAATGTTGCAACTTTTGGACTATAATAAATTACCAAAAAAACATGTCAGCATTGGTACCTTTTTCTTTTCACCTCTAGCAGAACTACGTTATACTGCACTATATAAAGCTTACTTTAAAATGATAGCAAAAAGCACGAAACCGGTACCAATAATAGCATTAAAAGTTATTACTATTCCAATGGCAACGTTATATGGCTCATAGAGAGTTATTTCATATCTATAACTTGCATAAAGGATAGCGATAACAGCAAAAATCACAATACAAGATGATGCAGCCACAACAATGATTTTAACCTTGAGTACGCCTAATGAGAATTTCTTGACATCATCATTTGTGACTCCAGGCTTATTGATAAAATGACGTCGGAGCAATCGAATTAAACGCAAACCACCATAAAAAAGGAGAATACCGAGAAAACACGTATAAAATGTCCAAAAATGATATAAAGCACTAGTGAAAGTATCTGCAAGTTCAAATTTTTTTTGATCAATATATATACCGCCTAGAATTGCACAAATGTTGTTGGAAATGAATGGAAATCCAGTAACGATAAAAAAAGCTCCATCAATAACATAAGGTGAACGAATCCAGTTCTCGTATATTACTTTACTACTCTGTTGTCCGTTTTTATTGTTCGATCGTCCATACATAGTAATGGTATATACACAAAGAAGATTGATTAAAAAATGCCAATTTGGGTAAGAAAAACACATGTCAATTCGAATTGCTTTTCTATTCCGTAGTGAGTTTATCAAGTATCTACAAAAACTTACATTTGAGAGTGTATGGGCAATTCCAAATAGGTAACATGTGATGGCACTGAAAATACATAGCCACCCGAATTCAAATATCCCTAATTATAATTAATAAAAAATGAATACGTATACGGGTATCCAGACTTGATCATTTATGAAAGTTTTAACGATGATGGCCTGTTCTCAAATGTAAAAACAAAAACTGGAGGGTTCATTTTGACTTTTATCATTTTAACCCTTTTCTTGTTTAGTGAAAACGAATAGCTATTTCTATTAATTCGATATAAAGGCCAAATTTCATTGTTTATTCGAGAACGAATCCACCTTTTTTTTTACTACGTATGATTCAAAAAAGTACATTATTGAACAAACCAATGGCTCTTCATTTCTACTTTGAGAACAGACCATCATTCTTATTGAAAATATTTTATATTTACATGAACGGAAGGCTATATTATTAGGTGCTGCATTGGTAATTATAATACAAGCGTGGATTAACCTGACTGGAAAACAAAGAAAAAGCAATATAGATTAATAATCGTTTTGCTAAATAGTGGTACATCACCACACGAGTCGAATCATGAAAAGAGCTAAAAAAAGGAAACTTACCAACATGGAAGGCTCCAACCATACAAGCCATACCTAAACGATAATACAAAAAGATAAAAAATAAAGTAAATTATATGTACGTATCTAATTTATAAAAAATATTTTATCTTTATATACTTTCTATCGGTTTAGGTCTTGGAACCCTACTTCTACAATCTATAAGCGTTTGATGATGATAATATACACGTTGGAATAGAACGAAGCTTACTTTGAAAATAAAAAAAAATATGTCAATAAAGTTCATTAAGAAATTCGTGGTTTATTTACTGTAGTTGTTTGTATTTAATTTTTTTTATTACCTAGCAACACGAATACAGCTGATACTATAGCTTCTACAATATACATAACTCTTAGTACTTGCTCTTCTGGGCAATTGCTTAAAGTAAGACGCCAGTCACAATGATATACACCATCATCATCACGTAGCCGTATATATTCAGGTTGTTCTATTACACTCATGTATGTATTATATGTAAAATAACTACTACAATTTTACTATTATTATTTTGAAAAGAAAAATGTAATTCAAAAAAAGAGTTATTGTTTGTTTGGTTTAAAGAAAAGAGAGACGTGAAAAAGGATAAAAAGCAGATGACAATTAGTTGATCTGTGGACTAAAAGTTAAAAAGCTAAATCGTACTTCTGTGTCACCTATTGTTTATGAAAAAGTCAACACATACGTATAGGCACACACATATATATTCATATGTGTGTATGTGTGTGTATTTATCTTATTATAAACGTATTACTTTTAAAACTAGATAGAAATAAATATTTAATAAATCAGATCCAGGAGATTTGCTTATGGTGTTATCCTTTTTCTTTTACTACATATCTCCTCTTCCCTTTTCACAGTTTTTTTTATTAAATCCGCATTCTTGTTCGGAATTGAAAAACTATGGTTTTTAATATGGTACAGGATCGTCTATATGATTGTTGCGAAACCTAAATTGAAAAGTTTAAACTGCGTGTTTTTTAATGTTCTTATAATTACTTAATGGTTATTTAGAGGATGTTTGTTATGATTTGTAATAGAATCAAATATAAAAAATTGTCAATTTTGGGATTTTTATTTATTTTTTCTTCCTTTCTAGAATAAACACACTTTGTGAAAAAAGAGACATTATGTTTATTTACCCACGCGGGTATCTGGTACTCATTCTTATTGAAGAAAAATGTCCGATTTATAGGGTCGCACCAAAATCATCTAAACTCATGTGGCGAAATCGTGTGTGCTTATCATGAGGGTGGTGTCAGATTATCTTAGTACATCGCTTTATATATTAAAGGCCAAGCTAACAGTTAGATATTATTACTAAGAGAGTTAAGTTATTGAATAAGTTATATGAATAGATTGTTGAGAGGCTCAGGGTCAAAATAAGCATCATATTATGATAAAGTACAAGTTTAAGAACATTGAGATTCTGATTAATGAAATTCACATCCTTGTACGTAATTATCATATCTAAAACTTTAAATATGAGCCAAATAATAATAAAAGATACGTATGTAATATCTATACGAGGGTAATTTTTCTGCATTACAAAAATATATCCAAATGCATTTACAATTTTTACTAGTTATCTGTTGTAGCATTATCTCGTCTATACTATATTCAATTTCTCAAGTGACCTATTTTTTTCTCTACTATTGTGGAAAAGCGCTTTATCATTCTTTAACAAGATTAGAAACATGTTAAATTGAATCATCAGACAAATATCCAGTATCCGAAAACTGCTGACGTAAATGTTACTGCTTGCTGTTGTCATTATTCACAGTATTATTTCAAGCGACTTTTTTTGCTAGCAACTAATCTTTTAGCTTGTTTGTGAAAGCTGCCGTGTGTTGTTTTTATCATTAGCTCTTATTGTAAAATGTAGTGGTGTTGTGTTTTATGGTTACAGTCCGACAGTTTAAATCTATCTCTCACTTATTTTTTTGAAATTCTTGATTATAATATGATTGGTACTATTAGAAAGTCCATTCACTCGATATATTAACATGAGAAGAAACCGTACAATTATTACAGTGATTGAATAATTTATATACTACGATCATCTTGTTGAATATCTCACAGGAAACCACTGTGACATTGACCTAATGATTATGTTAATCCTGGCAGAGAAAGAGTAATATCACAATTCGTTAGGTACTAAGTATGTCTTAGTATCAAGCTACGTATAAAAAATCATTTTATGGTTTTTACAACTAGAAATCATTAGTATAGTAAAGTATACAGCTCTGTAGTAAAATAAGCGGCATTCTATACAGATGCATACCTTACGCATTACATTAATCTCTAAATTGTCACGAGACTAGATCTAGTCTTTGGCACTAGATCTAGTCTCCACTTTGGTCTTTAATTTTGGTCCAATAAAAAACACGAATGCCGTCGACAAAATAAAATTAGTTAGTTTTA
>JAEPRB010000181.1:0-83118 GCA_016758965.1 Circinella minor
ATTGCAGCAAAATTTTTAATAAATCGTCGATAATAGGAACATAAACCGATAAAACGTCTTATTTGGGTGATTGTTTGTGGGCGTGGATATTCAGTTATTTTCTTTATTTTACGTAACTCCTTAATTCGAATCTTATTCCAGGTAAAATCGAATACAATTTCAGGTAAAATCGAATCTTGTTCCAGGTAAAATCGAATCCAATTTCAGGTAAAATCGAATCTTATTGCTTATGGTTAAACTTAGTTATTACTGCTTGTAAAACGGTTGATATTTATTTAGAAAAATAATAATAATAATAATAATAATGATGATGATAATAAAGAGATATAATAATAATAAAGAGATATAATAATAATAAAGAGATGACATTGAATACATAAAGAGATGACATTGAATATATAAAGAGATGATAAGAATAAATAAAACAAATATAAGGGATATATATAAAAATAAAAAAAATAAAAAACTAAGAGAAAAAGAGATGTAACAATGTAACGTTGCTTCAAAGTATACAATAGATGTTCACATTTACATATTAGTATAAATAATATATTTAAATTATTTAACTAGTAGTAGCACAATTACCTTTAACTATCAATAATACACAATCTGTTTCCGGTTTTTTTTTTATTTATACTTTTTTGCATTAACATCTCTTCTGCATAAAGTTTTTAGCTTAATGAATTTTAAATCTGTTCTATTCTATAATATAAAACAAACTTAACATAAACAAAAACTATGATATATATCCGAATATATACATAGTCTCATCTAGCAACTGTTTTTTTTTATTCAACTACTATATATGATGGAGAAGTAAAACTCTGTATATAATAACATAACGAAGCTAACTGTATATCTTTTGATGAAATTTAAACGTTCATGTGAATAATGAAGGAATTATAACTTAATTATCTTAAATCGAATACTGATATAAAAAGATAATATGTCTGATACGCATAAAATGATGACAATAAATAAGTTAGATATGAACAGGGGATAATAAATCATTCTACGTATCTTTTCTCATTATATAATAAGTTTTTTTTAAGCTTATACTAAAAAAGAAACTTACTTTTCTGGATGTACTCAAAAGGAAAAAAAAAAAAAAAAAAGTTTCGCATTGCATATATGTCTTTTTGAAACTTAAAAATGTAAAGATGTGGATTTTTACATAATAAAACTAATATAAAAAAAATATGAAGCTATGAACAGTATTTTTAATGAATAAACCTTATGTAATAAATACGTACACACATTTTGTTCTGCGTTGGTTCGACACATTCTATATTCAGTTATTTAAGTTAATTTTTTGGTACCCAAAGGAAGGAAATGATATACACTATTTAAAAAAAAACATACGCATAAAAGTTCATGATTATTTAAAAAAAAATATGGATTTCCCAAAAGCAAAATTATTTTTTTTTTATTATAGAGTCAAGAAGTATATGTTAACAATTGAAAAAAAAAAAAAAAAAAAAACAAGATCATTATTTTTCAAATTGTAAATCATGGTAAAAACAAACATGGCGTCATGTCATGAAAACCCCATTACTCAAAAGAAAAAAAAAATCATGTCTAAAAAGTTGTCTTGGCATATTTCAAAGTAAATCTGCGTAAACTTTTTTTTTTTTTTTGACCATAAGAACATTTCGGGAAAAAGTTCAATTTATCCAGTATAATGGTCTCTTTTGAAAAAACTATCCATTTTATATTTGCCAAGTCCCCCCCCCCAAACCTCTCCGAACAACTTGGTTTAATCCATCTGCCGACTTATTGTTTTAGTCTAATCATTTTATCGGGACTAGTGCCAAAAAAGAATAATCGAAAAAAAAATTTGAATAGCATGGTTTTTTGAAGATCGACCCGGTCTCTTATCCGGTTAAATAAGTGGTTTTTTTTTTCTTTCACTTTCTTTTTTTCTTTTTTTTTTTTTGAATAGATTTACAATAAAATACCCCCTCTCTCTCACTTGTTTTTTTTTTCTTATCATATCTCTTACATTTTTATACATACCTTGAAAAAAAAAAAGAATGTTTAGATCCACTCGCTCCTATCGATCATGGGCAGTTGGTTGTATCATTATTACAGTTTCTCTTCTTTTATTGACACATATAGTATTATTACAAAAATCATCATCTACTTCGAGAACCACCAGTTGGCAAACGTGGTTACGAAGACCGCGCGCTTGGACTCATAGTCGTGACCATCCCCAGCATCCATCTATCAGTATAAACGATTCAGAAAAATTTTTAACATTTCTTCCACATTCAGGACTCCATAATCAACGTATTGCACTTATCAATGCAGGTATCTTGGCGGGTGCACTCAATCGTACATTATTAATGCCTGAATTAAATTTGGGTACAGCTACATTTTGGCGACCTTCCAATCAACTGACGGAACGACTGGCTCACTGTCCTGGTAGTCTCCATGAACCTGATTCCCATTGTTATGATTATCGTGATTATGTTCCAGTACCTGTGGACCAAATTTTTGATTTAACGCCTTTACATGAACTGGGTATTCGTACGATGCAACGCCATGATATGAACGATGATTATTTTTTACGTTATTGGGGTATTGATGAAACAAATGAAGACAAAAAAATGATGTATACATTAAAAGATAATGTACGTTATTCATATCAAATTCATGACGAAATGTCTGTTCCCAACGCTACTTTGGAACAATTTCAATCACGTATCGATTTACACTATTTGGCAACAAGACAAGAACCTTTTCTCATGTTTGGATCCTTATTTGGCTCTCGTCGATTAGCATTGACTCGAACAGATTTGATTAATATTCGTGAATATTTACGTCAAAAGATCGGTATTAAACATCCGATGGTGTTAAACAAGGCGAATGATATCATGGATCAATTAGGGGGTGCTAATAATTATTTAAGTGTCCATTTACGTCAAGGAGATGGTCGATTTAAAAAAGAAGCCAAAAAGACCATTGGACAAATTCGAGGAGCCCTTGAACGATACGCTAATAAGTATGGACAAGAAGAAGAAAATCATAATAATAATAATGAAGAACAAGCTTTGATCGTCAAGGAATTACGATCTATGACGGATCGTACAAAAAGATTAAAAGCATGTGTTTATGTACAAGAGAAATATAGACATCCAAATTTACGACTTATTTACATGGCAACTGACACAAAAAATCCACATGAAAAATTCATTGATCTTTATGATAAATTTGTATGTTTATTCACATTAAATGACTTTCCTGATGTGGTACAATCTATTCGTGACACACGCGTCGACGTAGATCCTTATTTACGGGATGGAAACCTTTTATTGCCACTTGTGGATGGAGAAGTGGCTGCAAAAGCGGATTATTTTATTCCAACTCCTAAAAGCACCTTTTCAGGTTATATTCGTCAAAGGAATACTTATTTTCATGAAATGATATAAACACCCCGCCAATACATTCAACTTTTTTTTTTTTTTGCTATCTTTCTTTCACATTTGATTTTCTTTATATCTTTGCATCATCACACACACACACACACACACCTTTACCTGTATATTTATTATTATTATTATTATTTTACCCTAAATGAGTCCTGGATCGACTTGAAAAAACAAAAATACTCTGTAAATTATCACTTCCCCCCCCCCATTTATGAACATTTTTTAACATCAATGACAAAAATGTTTTTTTTTTTTTTTTTTTTTTTTGTTACACTGTATATTACCTAAGAAAATATATATTTCAAGGAACTACGTACATATTCTTTTTAAACTTGTTGGACGTTTTTTCTTCTTTGGTTTAGGGAGTGGGGGGAGGGAGGGGAAATAAAAAGATGAGATAAAACATTTACTATAAATGCCACTAATTTTTTTTTTAGTCTAAAAACTTATAAATATTTTTAAATTATGAAGTAAATGTCATAATGTGATCATTTTTTTTTTTTTTTTAGTTCCACTAGTAGTATCCTCTCCTTTCCTTTTTAATCATTAGTAGCAAACCTCTGAAACTTTTTTTTTTTTTTTTTTACATTGCATAATAACAATGAATACCATAGTATCGGGTTTATTTCTTGATAGGTAAACCGCGTGTTTTTCTCATATTACGTATCAAGTTATATAAATGAGTATGGGTGTTACGTACTTTTTTTTTTTTCCAACTGATGATTTATTAGTGCGGGAAGGAAAAAAACCAAGTTACGTAGACATCAAACTCACTATTTTTTTATTATATAACTTGTTTAAAATAGGGTGTATGTCAGAGAGTTTAGATACTTTACTGAAAAAGAAGTATTATGTTGATCTTTATATATATATATATATATATATATATATGTGTGTGTGTGTGTGTGTGTGTGTATTATTCAACACAATATAGTTACTATGACAACAAATGATCTACATCATATTACTTTATAATTAATTTCTTACTACATGTATCATAAAAATCATCATTAAATAGTAAAGTAATTAATAATAGTGTTCTATATGAACCATACTTTCTTGTTATTCCAAATACTATCAATCAGTATTATAATAATACAGTTACATGATGTACGTATATATACACATCCAAATGGCATCATCATTATCATGTTGATTTTTTTGGGCACGGATTATTATTATTTTTTAAAGAAAATGAATTAGTTATTATATATGGAAAAACTAAAAAAAAAAGTTACTATTTAACGTCACACAATGAGGATGTTACTAGCCACAGTGAAATGCAAAAAAAAAAAAAAAGCTTGGCAATCTAAAAAGTTGTTGAATCGAGACCTTTTTACATACAAATATATAGCTAATTAGCATTTATGGTTAAAAGCGATTGTTTAAAATTTTATATATTACACAATATATATATATAAGTCATCCTACTTATCCGTTATTCTATATTTTTAATTAAATGACTGGAAGAGAGAAATGAATTTATTAACATAAAAAAAAAAAGAGGTAATAATGGTAGTAGTAATAATAATAAGGATGATGTGTCTGTGTGTCTGTGTGTTTCGAGAAGAAGAAAGGAAGTGTGTGTATATATATATTCCCCATAATTGATGGTGAAGAAACTAATCTGTTAATTAAAATGATTTTAACCAAGTGCTGCATAAGCTAATTCATCTTCTGAAGACTATTAAATATAAATAAATTATATTAGCTTAAATAAATACATTCAATAATAATAATAATAACTTACATCTTCTTCATAAATACTATATATATTTAAAAAAGATTATTATTTTTAGTTAGTTTGTATATAAATGATTTAAAGAGTGCGGGAAAAATTATATCCTCCAGTTTAAATTAATTGTAGTACATACGGTTCTCCTAAAAGTCCTTGTAAATCTCTTACTTGATCTTTAAGGTCATTTTTAACTGAAATTAAATGTCGAATATGTTCTACAGCTATTATATATATATATTTATATATCAGTTTATTTATTAATATCTCTCTCTCTCTCTCTCTCTCTCTCTCTCTCTCTCTCTCTTTTCAAGGTAAAGATAAGAAAAAAACGAACATTTTTGTAAAATTAAAGCTTCACTACGATTTCCTTGACTTAGTGAAGGTACCACTTCAATTAATTGTTCAAAACCAAGTCGAATATTTTGTCTTCGTTTTTGTTCTGAAGCAATATGGTTTGCTTTTTTTTCAGCTTCAGTTAAAAGTTCATGAGGAGCTTTTCTTGCTCTACGTTGTCTACGAGGTTGTGGTTGTTGTTGATTTTGATCAGAAGAAGAAGAAGGTGATAATCCTTCTTCTTTTATTAAATCGTTCACTTCATCTAATCCTCGTTTTTTAAGTATGATACGATCTAATTCTTCTTTAGAGTCTATATATCGAATTTTTATTAATTAAGTAATCAATTCATTGCCAATCTGTATAAGGTTTTTTTTTTTATAAAAAAAAAAAATTAGAGTAGGCACCTTTTTCGTTATTTGAGTGATTAGACATTGGTTTATTATTTTCAGTTAATGACATTTTTTTTTTATTCAAACTGTAGTTTCCAATAAGAAAAAAAAAAAAGAAATAAGGAACTGGGGGAAATTCCCCCCCTTAATAAGCAATGAGATTCTTATTTCATTTTCTATTGGCTAATGTTTGAAACTTATTAGGAAATTTGAAAGAAAAGAGTAAGTAAC
Source organism: Circinella minor (assembly GCA_016758965.1). Lineage (NCBI taxonomy): Eukaryota > Fungi > Mucoromycota > Mucoromycetes > Mucorales > Lichtheimiaceae > Circinella > Circinella minor. The sequence goes on from JAEPRB010000181.1 coordinate 6,126, forward strand.
CTTTAGTCTTTATAAAAAGAAGTGGGAGGGAAAAAAAAAAAAAAAAAAACAGTAGATGAGTAAAAATAAATCCTAACATAAAAAAACTTCCCTAATAATAAATAATAACTTATTGACTCTCCCATTTTTTGTTTACTTACGTTATCATTAGACAGTTATTTCTATTTGTATATAAAAACTAAAAAATGTTTCACTGCGTTAAAAGTTTTATTGGATGGAATAAATTATTCATAACCTCCCAAGTTTTGTTTTTTAAACATAATATTTTTATATATGACAAACAAACTATTTTTATCTAACTTTGTTTTTCAAAAAAAAAAAAAAAAAAAAAAGCATTAACAACGAGGAGGATTTTTAAGTTAGAAGAAAAAAAAAAATCACATAAAAAAGTGTATAAAGAGGACTGTTTAATGAATTAATCTTTAGCCAATCAATCAAAGCATTCATTTTTAAGACTCCGTCAAAAACGCGAATTTATTTTTGCTACATATTTTTTTTTTTTTTTTTTTTTACTTTTTTTTTTCTTCTTTTTTAACTTTATTATTAAAAAAAAATGGGTGTCCAGTAAGTTTTTATATTTTTATTTAGAAGAAAAAAAAGAATATGCGTTAGTTGGAGTTATATAATTTTTAATCGACATCTTACATTTATAAATAATCAGAATCGAAACTACTCAACCTGGTGATGGTAAAACCTTCCCCAAACCTGGAGATACCGTTAGCATGCACTATACTGGTACCTTAACCAATGGTGACAAGTTTGATTCTTCTCGTGATCGTGGAAGTCCTTTTGTCTGTAAGATTGGTGTTGGTCAGCTCATCAAGGGTTGGGATGAAGGTACATATCTTTCTTTCTTTCTTTTTTTTTTTTTTCCTATTTTATATAAATCGATATAACTAAAAAAAAAAAAATCTTGTTTTTAAAAGGTGTTCCTCAAATGTCTGTTGGTCAACGTGCCAAGCTTACTTGTACTCCTGACTACGCTTATGGTCCCCGTGGTATTCCTGGTGTCATTCCTCCTAACGCCACTTTAGTTTTCGATGTTGAACTTATCAAGATTCATTAAAGAAATCTTTTATTTAGTATTTATTTTATTTTATTTAAACAAAATAAAAGATACATACCAAAAAAAAAAAAAAAGGATCTTCCTCCACACTTACAACTATAAAACGCGCGCGTTGATCCTTGTAATGAAATCATTGGCTGAGTCAAATAATCTTTATAGATTTTTAGAATCGGAGAGAAGTTGAGGGAATTCTGTCTTTTTTGACAGCTTAAAAAAAAAAAAAGAAAAAAGACCCGATCCAGTGGGACGCGTGGCAACGGAGGGGTGGGTGGGGGGAAAGGGGTTGTTGTTTGTTGTTAAGAGAAATAATGGGTATGACGTATTTTTTTTTTTTTTGCATTAGCAAAAGAGTAAGGGTAAGTGGGAATTTTTAAAATCAAATAAGTTATTTTACTCTCTCTCCCTCAGATAGTTCATATTTGCAAAAAAGTAAAAATAAAAAAAAAAAGCAGTAAATGAATAAGTAATTCTCTTTCTCTTTTTCTCTTTACCCCCACTAGACACACACACACACACACAGACCACATTGGGGTCGTGGTTCATAATTTTATTTTATTTTGTTGGGGGTTTTTTTTTTTTTTTTATAAATTTGCAATACCTTTTTTTTTAGGGGTCCAATCGTATAAACCATTATCCGTATTCTCATACTTTTTTTAAGCCCAAAAGAAATGTTAAACCGAGATTAAATTCATAAAGTCATGTGGTTTGGGTCATCCCACTAGGTTAAGGATATATAATATTCTATTGTTTATTTTGTTGAAGAGTAGAAGGAGATGATGATGATGATACCCAATCATAAAAGGATAGTTGTTTATTGTATATAAACATGAGATTATTATATACAAATGACGATAAATAATATGAATTCAAATGATAGAACAAACAAATCAAAAAATTGAAATGAAAGGTGTGACAATAAAAAAAAAAAAAATGAGTGAGGGAGAAGGATATAAAACGTAGTACATGATTTCTCTTTCTTTTTAAAATGATACTATTTGTTAAATCATTTCTCCTTTAAATATTATATTTCATAGGAAGGAGTGGAGCAGAGGAGGAAGAGAAAAAGGTTGATCGTGACTTTTGAACCATTTTATATTTTTATTCAGGCACAGAAAACAACTTCTCACTCTTCTTTTACTTTCTTTTTTTTTTTTTTTTTATTTCACTCCCTAAATTTCACCCTACTTATAACTGTCTTTTTTTTTTGTATAAAAAAAAAAAAAAAAAAAAAAAAATGGACAACGTAATTGACATTGTCAATAAAATTCAAGACGTTTTTTCAACTATTGGTGTAGGTGGTAATGATAGTCTTGATTTACCTCAAATCATTACGGTCGGTTCACAAAGTGCAGGAAAATCGTCCGTATTAGAAAATATTGTTCAACGTGATTTCTTACCTCGTGGGAGTGGTATTGTGACGCGTCGTCCTTTAGTATTACAATTGGTGACATTACCAACGAGTGCAACAGAAGAAGATTATGGAGAGTTTCTTCATGTCCCTAATAAACGATTTTATGATTTCACTCAAGTACGTCAAGAAATTGAACAAGATACGGCTCGTATTGCTGGATCCAATAAGGGTATTTCACGTCAACCTATTCATTTAAAAATATATTCGAAAAAAGTACTTAATTTAACAATGGTGGATTTACCTGGTTTGACAAAGGTAATTTTATTTTTATTTTTATTTTTATTTTTATTTTTATTTTTTTGTGTGTCGTCAAAAATAAAGTTAAGGGGGGGGGAAGGAGATAATTGACAACAACTCATGAAATGAAAATATATATTTTAAATATGTATATATAGATTCCTATAGGTAAAAATAAATGAAATGATAGAAAAAAAGGGATTGGATGAAAAATACTGGACTAAAATATATATTTCATTTCTCATCTTTATAAAAAAAAAAAAAAAAAAAGGTGATCAACCTGCGGACATTGAGAAACAAATACGAAGTTTAGTTTTAGACTATATATCTAAACCAAACAGGTAAAAAAAAAAAAAAGAGAGAGAGAGAACTTTATATAAAATAAAAGATTAACTTTTTATTATTATTATTATTATTATTATTAGTGTTATTCTTGCTGTGAGTCCTGCAAATACAGATATTGCTAATTCAGATAGTTTAAAATTAGCACGTAAAGTGGATCCAGCTGGTAAACGTACCATTGGTGTCATAACAAAATTAGATTTAATGGATGCTGGTACCAATGCATTAGATATTTTAACGGGTCGTGCTTTTCCATTAAAACTTGGATTTATTGGTTTGGTCAATAGAAGTCAACAAGATATTTTAACAAATAAATCAATGAAAGACGCTATTAAAACAGAAGAAGACTTTTTTCAAAAACATCCTGCTTATAAAGGAATTGCTACTCGATGTGGTTCTACTTATTTAGCTAAACAATTAAATTCAGTAAGTAATCTATTAGGATGGTAATATAATAATAATAATAATAATAAAAAATGGGTGTTTCTTTTTCTCTCTCTCTTCCACCTCCCGCCCCCCCCCCCTTGTCATTTATTTGTCGGATATTATTAAAAGTGTGGGTATCATGTTGTACGACATACTTGTCATTATTAACAAACTTACTGCTTTTTTTTTTTCTTTTTCATTAGATTTTAGTGGCACATATTCGGGAAAAGTTACCCGACATGCGATCTAAATTAAGTGCCATGATTGGTCAAACACAGCATGAGCTTGCTCAATATGGTGATCCTGCGTTTATTGGTAGTGCTCATAAGGTAACCCCTCCTCCTCCCCTTTATCCATGCATTGAAACACTTTTGTCTAATTTCAATTTATATCTTATAAACTATGTAGGGATCTTTGGTATTAAAAATGCTTACCATGTTTTCTACTCAATTTACAGCATCTATCGATGGTACATCCCCTGAAATATCTACCAAAGAATTATCGGGTGGTGCAAGAATTTATTTTATTTTTAATAATATATTTGGTCATGCTTTGGATGCTATTATCCCATGTTCTAATATTACCAATGATGATATTCGTACAGCCATTCGTAATTCAACAGGTCCAAGATGTTCACTTTTTGTACCTGAATTAGCATTTGATTTATTAGTGCGACCTCAAATTCGATTATTAGAAGCACCTAGTTTACGTTGTGTCGATATGGCATTTCAAGAATTATCTAAAATTTGTCATACATGTGGTACAAAAGAATTGTTAAGATTTCCCAAATTACATTCAAAATTAATTGATGTCGTATCTGATTTATTACATGAACGATTGACACCTACTTCAACTTATGTGAAAAGTTTAATTGATTTGGAATGTGCTTATATCAATACCAATCATCCTGATTTTCCAGGTGCTACAGGTGCAATGCATGAATTAGAAAAATCAAGAAATAAAAGCCGTCCTAAGAAACAGGTAAAAAAATTTTGGATTCAATAGAAAGTTTTTCTCTATGGAAATATATTAATAATAAAAATATTTGGGGGGGGTGGGGGAAATATTCTATGTAAATTAGAATGAGAATTTAAAGATGAATGGAATAAATAATTCAACAATGACAACAGATACTATACGACGCACGGAACGATCTTCTTCTATAACATCCACTACATCTACTACTACTGGAACTCCTATTCCAACATTACCTGGAACTTCACCTTCTAAAGATTCATTTTTAAATTACTTTTTTGGAGGTGCTTCAAGAACAGATCGACCTGTTTTAGGACATAATGAAAGACAACAACAAAATAATATGGAAGGAGAATTAGAATCACATTTTGGAAATAACGTAAGAAAAATATGTATAATTTTCTGTTAGTGTGGGGGGAGGAGGAGGGTTGCCGTGGGGGGGGAAGGTTCCATATTATAAAAACCACTTTTTTTTTTATATATATAAATTAAACAACATTATTTTAGTTTACACTGGAATCAGGGGAAGATTTGTTTGCACAATCATCGGATAAAGAAGATATGGAAGTAGAATTAATCAGTAAGTTTTTATTCAAAAATAAATATTCATGACTTGGATTATCATTTGTTTCTAATACAACCTTTTTATTACGTAGGGACTTTAATAATATCTTATTTCAATATTGTTCGTAAAACGATTCAAGATTTAGTTCCAAAAGCTATTATGCATTTATTAGTTAATTTTACACGTGAATCGGTACAAAACCGGCTGGTTTCCGAATTATATCGTGAAGATCTTTTTAATGATTTATTATTGGAAGATTCGGCTATAGCTGCAGAAAGGACACGATGTAAAGCAATGTTAGATATGTATCGAAAAGCTTTTGTTATTATTAGTGAATCACTTTAAGAGAGTTATAATAAATCTTTTTTTTTTTATTTTCATTCACAAGTTAATCTATAATAGTAGAATGTTTTTACAATCAATTAAAATAAACATACGTAGAAAAAGAGCGAAAAAAAAAAACAATTTAATAATAGGTGCTACGTAATATAATAAAAGTTAATAGTAAATATATATAATAATAAGAATAGCAAAATAAAATATAATAATAATAAAGAAAAGAAAGTAAAATGTTACATGGAGTACGTAAAAAAAAAAAAAAAAAAAATCGGGATTGGAGGAAAAATAGAATGTAGATTGTGTAAAGGGGGGGGGGACGGAGAGGGGTTAAAAAAAGAATCCGATGAAGATTCTTTTTTTTTGGGGGTTTTTTTTTATACAACTAATAAAAAAGTAATTATGTATGATAATGTGTGCATAATAATAATAATAATGATATATATGTATATGGAGTTTGTAAAAAAAAAAAATAAGGTGGGTGGCGTAAGTGCATCGGTTATAAAGTGAATAAAGAACAACAGAGGAGAAAGTATATATTATGATTGTCGTCCTAGTAACCAGGACCGACGATTTGTTCGTTGCCTAGATTCACATGATTGTGGACTTGTAGGTGGCGTTAATGGATCAGCAGTAGGTGTAGTAGAGGTAGTTGAATGAATAATTTGATCCAAACTCCTTAATGCATGTCTAGATGATATATTGGTTGTGAAACAATCTATGACTCTTGAATCATACAAATATGGAATCCAACTGGGTGGTACCTATAAAGAAATAGTGTTTTTTTTTTAATAATAATTATAAAGCTAGTTAATACGTATCATAACCAAAAAAAAAGTTTCACACTAAAAAGAGATATATATCCATTTTACCTTGCAAAAATCTTCTTGATAACGAATCAACATTTCAACAACACGAATTTCTTCTCTTGCTCCACGTTGACGATCTTCAGCCAATTCTTTCGATGCAGTAGGTGAATAAAATATAGTAGGTGCAATCACACGGGCTAAATTACCAATATCCATTTTATTTGTATCATGAAATGTGGCAACCCATTTTAAAAATAAAAATAATAATTGCATTGTATCACGATGTGTTTTTGGTAACATACAACATGCCATATGAAGAATCATTTTAGCTTTATCTTCTGTTTCTACTTCTATTAATCATTATATAAAAAATAAAAAAAAAATTCCATTATTATTGTTATTATTACTATTATATAAATATATAGTATAGGATCCTCACCTCCCCCACCACATCCCAGTAATTTTTTTTTTTTTTTTTTTATGAATAAAAAATAATAATAATTTACTTGTAGATGTTATAAGTAAATTATAAAGTTTAAATGTCAATAATGGTTCAGGTAATTCTCGTAAATAACGTTTTAATAATGCAGCTAATTGAATAGGAGTTTCATTAAGATATTTTGTATTTTTGTTATTTTGATCGATCGCATCACATAATTCATTCAATTCACGAATATTTCCATTTTTACGAAATACACCTTCGAGAGACATATCTAATATATGTAAAGAAAAAATAAAATAATAAAAATAAAAAACAATGGACCGATGACCCCCCCGGGGGGTGGGAAAAAAAAAGTCAGTTGATTTTGACATATATAGATATGGATCTGGATGTAGAATTATATGCATGGTTTGGTTCTATTACCCATTTCGAGAAGCGCCAAGATACAATTTTGTACAATACAAGGGATGGATGCTGTCGGTGTAAAATAGGGTGCTAACATACTATTATTTGTTGTGATGCATGAAGTAGTAGTTGGAAAATGAGGAACTATACCCGTGTTTTTATCTTTTGTTGCTAAAATAGTTAATGATATACCAAATGTTTTTTTACTATTATTATAATGATGATGATGTTGACTATTCAAAATTAATGGAGGTCGACTACTACTACTATGGTTATTATGATGATTATTTGGCGTAAGTGTTGTTGTTGTTGTTTCGAATTGTTTGTTGTTGTTATTATTATTATTATTATTGTTGCTACTATTATTATTATTATTCATGTAGGTTGTAGGAGTTACTCCAACGCGTGCTTTAAGTCGATACCATAATGAGGATCTTTTTGTCTCAACAATAGAAATAAGCTGATCCAAGGTAAAATGATTTTGTACAGTTGATTCAAGATATAATATGGCCATATGTCGTATAATTGTATCTTGAACTGCTGTTACATTGACAAGTTGACATGGGGTATCATTATTCGTATTATTGTTGTTGTTGGTATGGTCATCAGGCGATGGGGGTCCTCCGGAAGTAGATATACCTTCTAAAGTAGTATCTAATGTACATAGAGACACTCTTTGTGCTTTTCTCTGTTCCTTTGTTGAAGAAGATGGATGTTCAATTATAATTTCAGTAGAGACACTAGGATTCGTATTTCGTTTATTATTATTTGTGTGCCTATCAAAAACACTATAAAGTGGCCTACGCTCTCTTCGATTGGTACTCAATGCTCTCCTTAAACTACCAAGTCGACTTGTCGATGTGGTGGTTGTAGGATTGGGTAATGTTGTCGTACTCGTCGAAGGTTCATGAACACTCGTAACCCGTCTTAGTGTAGGTGAAAACGGATTCGTCGTGTTCGTTGATATTTCTGTTGTATCATGATCATGTGTATCTTTTGTTGATTTAGCACGTTTGACATTGGTAAGATGAACTGAACCAAATAATGATTGTCTTCGACGTGTACTATTGGTTCGATTCATTAATCGTAAAAGTGTCGATTGCCGTTTTTCAGTTGTGTCGGTATTTATCTGGGTTTCATAACCATGTAGCATTACTTTTTTAGTATCTTCGTCCGATCCTTTCACTAATTCGAATTTTTTTTTTTTTTTTTTTTAAAAAAAAAAAAAAAAAAGAAAAAATTAGAAAAGAAGAAGGAGAGAAAAAAAAGAAAAGAAAAGAAAAAAAAGGGGAGAGGAAAGAAAGAGAAATCAAAAGTAAGGTTGAAAGTGAAAAAAGGGAACAAGGCCAATACCAATCACCATTCATACTTATTTTATAAATAAAAAATTATTATTATGTAAATAAACAAATAATAACGTACCTGACGAAGATGGCATTATTAACGTATTATTACTTTTATTATTTGTTGTTGATACTGAATAAAGTCGTGTTAATGCAGTTTTAACATGATCAAGATACTGTTCTAAACGACTGATATGAACAAATGATTGATTATGATGAATAGAATCCGAATGATTTGTAATTGTAGGTGATGAAGGTGAATAATGTTGACGTTTATCAGTACAACAAATATTACATAATAAAACCATAGATTGTTGTTGTTGTTGTTGAGTCATTGATTTTTTTTCTTCCTCATGTTGTTGTTGATCTTCCGTTGATGTAGTAATAAGCGTCGTATTGGAAGGTGATGATGTTGGATGATGATAGGATTGACTTAAACGTGCCCTTTGTAACTCCTTGGAAAGTGGTCGATGACATCGAGTGCATATAAAACACGAGGTATGCCAACGTAATGCCCCTTTTTTAAAACATTCATCATCAATAGATCGAAAACATCGCTGACATTGATTTATAATTATATCTTGTTGAGAATGACAAGAAGAAGAAGAAGAAGAAGCATGAAAAAATGGATCCTCTTTAAACCAATAACGACCTGCCATCCACACTCGTTTTTTTTCTAATAATAATAAATTCGAAAGAAATTGATAAACTGCGTCTTGTATTTCGTATTGACTCTCCTATAGAATAATTTTAAATCATTTGGGGGAATTTTTCACACACACATACACACATACATACACAACCAGAATTATATAAAAAGAGTAGTGAGAGAAGAGAATAAAAAAAAAAAAATTCTGCAGTGAATAAAAAAAAAAAAAAAAAAAAAAAGGGTTTAAAGGATATGCAAAAAAATGGAATAGTACGAAAAAAAAAAAAAAAAAAAAAAACGGGACTAAGCTTTAATTGTACTATTTCTTACCAATCGTAATGCTTCTGTGAGACCAATGCGAATCAAGGTTTTTAAGTTCTGGGCCATACTAGTTACTAATGACAAAAGTTCTTGTGTCACACCAATTTGATTTTGTTGTTCCATTGTATCATGTTGTTGATACGCAAGTAAATGAAAAAAACGAATGATTTGATCACATACAGCTCTAGATTCATTCATACATTGTAAAGCTATTTTTTGTTTTTGTTTTTGATTTGTTATATAATAATAATAATAATAATAATAAATAAAATTAGATTTAATAAGTGTTTACTACTATAATTTATCTGTACGTATTATATAGTGTGGCGTTCATTCTCAAAAAAAAAAAAAATTGTGTGTGTGTGTGTGTGTATCCATATATTATATTATTTGTTTTACCTTCTCCTTTGTCGATTAAAACCATGTTGATCCAATCCAATGCGGAAAACAAAACCTCAAGATGTGTAACAAATTGTGTGGCCATACATAATCCTTCTATATAAGCACCTGCTGCTACATGAAGTAACATATCTGATATACAAGTTGCGGAAGATTCTTCAAAGCCCGAAACATCTGTCCATATTCGATTTATTTTTTTTTCTATTAAATTTTGTACTTCTTGTAAACGTTTTGGATTCATTAACTTTGAATCTTCTATATAAATATAAAAGGGGGGAGGGGAGTAGTAGAGGAGAAGAAAAGAGAAAAAGAGTATGTGTGTATGTGTGAGAAAATAAAACATAAGTATATAAAACATGCATATAAATTTAAAGGGTTAACAAAAAAGATAAACTTATTTACCATAGCAATAAAATTCACATAATCGAATATTCCAAAACTATAATATTTATAATAGAAAGAAACAAATAAATAATTCTATATTATTACCAGCCACTCTCAATTTTTTTTATTTTTTTTTACCTTTTGTATCATATAACATTCTGGATGCCATTTTTTATTAGGATAATTTATAGGATGTTCCACAAATTGTTTAAGAATGGCTTGATCACAACCAATACAATGTGTTTTACTTAACAAAGAAAAATGATATCGACAATAAACTTGATCATTATATTCAAAACAGGGTTCCCCTTGTTCATTATTATCTAATCTTATACAACCAGGACATTGTAAACAATGAGGATGAAAACGTAAATCCATATGAATAGGTCCATGAATAGGTTGATCACAATGTCGACATATTAATCCAAGATGAGCATAATAATGATATTCACAAACAATCATAGTAGTAGTATTCTGTTCTTGTTGTTGTTGTTTACTATTCGTTTCAACTGCATAAAACTTGTTTGCAACTAATTGGTGACAATCCTATAAAATAGATAATTAGATATTACATAGACTAAAGAAACGTTTCCTCCCCTCCCCAAGATATATATACAAAGATCTAATCTTTCTTTCTTTCTTTCTTTCTTTCTTTCTTTCTTTCATATTAAAATCATGGACGAGTTCTTTCGAGATAATGAAATAATGAAAAATATGATATTGAGTCTACGTAGAGTATAGAAAATGACTATTTATAAATAACACACATGCATGTCGATGTTTTCCCTCTCCTACATCAAGGGAAAATATTCTATATATCTTTATGATGTAACTCCTTTCAATTTTTTAAGCAAGATGATATAACCTTGCCACCCAACCACACACACATACACACTTCTTGACAGCCTTCCTCCCCCCCCCACCCACCTTCTCCCTTTTTGTTTCCATTGTTTCCTCCTTAAACGCACACACTTTTTTTTTTTTACAAGATCTTCTTATTACCCTTTTTTTTTTCTTTGTCCCAACCACATTACCTTATATTTATTCTTTTTTTTTTTTTATGCATATCAACCACTTCCTTTTTTTTTTTATACTCCCAAATTTGTATATACCTGGATTTTAAATGGAAGTCTATAATAAGCTTTCTTGTTAAAAAGAAACCAAAAAAGGATATATGTTCACCTTTATATACAAATATAGACAAGATACCCAAGAGGATAGAACGCGATAAAATATATTCATTATCATTCAACCTTTTCTGGATCTTCCATTTAAACATATCTTAAAAAAGGATTTTTACTCCCTCTTTTTCTTTTTTTTTTTTTTTCTTATTATTACTTACTACATGACCTAAAAAAAAAATCATCACTCCCTTCTCCAAGCCCCCAAAGTTTTCAAAATATATAATTCATAAACTCAAAAAGGTATATATAAGAATGGGATATTTTTTTTTTTTTTTTGGGTCCCAGGAGTGAAAGAAAGAAAGAAAAGAAAAAGAAATGGAGAGTATAGAAAAATATAAAAAGATTCGCTCTTTCTTTTTTTTTTTTTTTACCTCACATATAAAACAATTATAATGATATGTTTCACCAAGAGCTCTTACAAGTGCACCATCATTGTTTAAACAAGGTTGTTTACAAGCGCGACATAGATGTGTTGAACTTGTTTGACTTGTTCCATATTCATTAGAATTTATTTGACACGCTGTTGTTGTTGTTGTTGTTGTTTCTGTCCTATGCGTCGTTCTAGGTATAATTTCATCCAAAGTTGTTAAATTATTATCATTCGTATTATTATTATTATTTGTTGTTGTTGTTGTTGAATCACATGATAATGGTTTTATTTCAATGGCCATTTTTGTATCACTACTAGCGTCTGTTGTAATGTCTACTTCATTGGCAAATGTCGCCATTGTCGACTCAGTTTTTTTTTCTCTCTCTCTCGTTCGTTCGTATTAACAACCTAACGTTCTTGTTTTTTTTTTCTTTTGTAGTATTAGCTTTGTTGTTGTTGTGGTTGTTGCTAAGCGACGGTGCTTGCTATAGTGATATAATGGTATATAAAATTATATATGTATCACCGTAGAAAGTACCTTTTATGATATATAAAGAAAGAAACAAGGAAGAGAGAGAGACAAAGATAAAAAGAAAGAAAGGGGAGAGTAAAGGTAATAATCACCTTAAAATAGAGTCAAATCTTTATATATATATATATATTACCGGAAATGTACAAAACAGGTATCTGTAAAAGGAAGAACGCGATCGTTTTTTTTTTTTTTTTTTGTTTGTTGAAAATCAAATAATATGTTATATATAAAGTTATACAGAAAAAAGAACAAAAAAGAAAGAAAGAGAGAAAGAGAGAAAAGGGTAATTTATGTAGTATTTTTGACAGTATATATATATATATATATGTATGAAAAGAAAAACGCACTGCTAAAAAAGTTATATATATATTATATTTAGTTGCAGAAGAAAAAGAAAAAAAAAGGGGGATTATCATTTCAGAAAGGAGGGGGGTTAAGAAAAAGAGTAAAGATTATCAGGGAGAACAGGGCAAAAAAAAAAAAAAGTTGTTTTAGTAGTAAAAGAAGAAAACTATCCTCAAGTATCTATAACAACAACAACAATAATAATAATAATAATGAATGACATCCGCACTCTCTTTGTTGTACCGAAATAATAAATATTGTGGTTTTTTTTTTTATTGATACAAAAACAAAAACAAAATAAAAAATAAATAAATTATTATTGTATTTTAAATCGTTTTGACCATTCTAATGTTCTTTCACACCAATCATCTGTTATATCATGATACATTGGATCTTCAAGTAAAATATGACGTTGTTCTTCTGTTAGTGGCAAATATCTTCTTTTACGCCGAGTACGCAGGGTACGTCCAAGACTTGCCACACCTTGATCCTCTTGACACATCCCTCGAATATATGGTATATATTCCGCCATTGTTAAATTATCTGACAAATAATATGTACGTAATGGAATTAAATCCTGCGCAGCATACATATATTCATTCATTGCAATTGTACTATACATATATATAATTTTTAATTTAGAATGTACTTGTATAATAAATTATAACTATTATTATTATTATTATTATTTTACCGTTCTTTTATCAATTCTTCCCATACTGTAGGTAATAATGCTTTTCTCCATTCATCATCTTTAATTTGTTTATATGATTTTGCTTGATAATAAGATATTATATCTTCAATTAAACGCCAATGGTCCAGATCCGTTGGATATTTCCACATTGTCGTGTAACCAAGTAATTGATCTTGAGATGGACCATATTCATCACATTCATGCAGCTGAATCTCAAGTTTTTTTTTTTTTTTTTTGTTTTGTTTTGTTTTGGTACTTTTTGTTAATTAAAAAAAAATTGGGCAAAAACTCTCTCACAATAATTTCTCAGGTCTCTAATCGCTCACCCTCTCCCCCAATTTATCCTCAAACACAACTATTCCCCCTTCTCTGTCCCACATTTATATTTTAGAAAAAAAAACTCACCTGATAATTTCGTTTAATGAATGCGCCTTCTAATACATCTTCCCATGATGCTTGTTCCAATTGATTTACTGTATTCAATAAAGTATCTTCATTATCAATATCATTCTTGTTGAAATTATTCTCATGAAGAGAATGATGATGATGATGATGATAATATGTATCATTATTTACAATACATTTCTCATGAAAACGAACAAGATCAATTCCAGTATTAGAATGAGGTTGTTGAATACGAATTAATCTTTCTTCTTCTTCATCATCCAAATGATGTGTCATAGGAGACGTTGATGATGATGATGATGATGTTACTGTCGTATATCGATCAAATAAATCAGAACATTTTGAAAGTAATAATAAACTATCGGGGTTATTGTCCTGAATACAAGGATCGACTGCTTTTTTCTCTTCAGTACACCATAATTCCAAAGTATGAATTAATTGACGTAAATCATTTTTGGTAGCTGCTATAAGACCTGCAAGATCGACAGGATGAACAAGATAACCTTCCGAAAAACAAATTAAATGTAAATAAGCCATTAATTCTTCAATATCTGGATATCGATAATCCAATATGCCTTGTAAAAATAACATATCCATTGGAATTAAATTTCGATCTAAAAAAAAAAAAAAAAAAACATAAAAAAAAAGTAAATTTTTATACTCAAGAAAAAAAAAATGAATAATTAAACATAAAGAGGGGAGGGGAGGGGAATATAAGTGTTTGGGGGAAGAGATGGAAAAGAGGCGTAAAATCTATGAACATTATATATATAAAAAAAAAAAAACTTACCATTACAAGTCAACACAATAGGTCTTTTACTTTTTTGTGCTAATTCAATCACAGAAGACCAAAACCCTTTATCATCTTCATATAATGCATCTACTTCTTCTAATAAAACCAAACTTTGTTTTGTTTCTTCCTCTTTTTTTTGTTGTTGTTCTATATCCATCCAACAATCGCCATCTACATCAATGATATCAGAATTCGATGGATCTGTTATTGTTGTAGCAGCAAATTGACGCATAAATTGATTTTCATTATCCTTGTGATCCATTTTTCTCTTCTTATTATTTTTACATTCATGGTGATGAGATGATAGAGGATGTGATGTGACTAAATGACTTTCAGTCATTTCACCCACATAAGAAAATAAATCTTTTCCAGACCGTTTCACACCAGGATGAATTTCAAATACTTGATAGCCAGCTTCTTCTGCTGCTGTATACACAGCAGCTGTTTTACCACTGCCATGATCCCCTACTAATAATATTAAATTGGATTGCATTGCCATCTTGTCTTGTTCTTTTTTCTTTTTATGAGTCAGTCGTCCACGTCTTCCAGAAGGTATAAAATCATCATCATCTTCTTCTATTCTATTGGCATAATCCATAGGATCTTGTAAAAAGGTATCTAATAATCGTTTTGATTTTCCTTTGTTTTTTTTCTTTGTTGAAAAAGTAGCTTTGTTTGCCATTGCATCCAATGTGGAAGGGGCAGCTACTTTCATTTGATATAACCAATCTCTTAAATAAAGATTATCTTCTTGATTACCCAATAATTCTTGTACTTTATGAGGTCGATATAATTCAGTCCATGGTATGTTATTTGTCATTTGTTGTTGTTGTTTGTGATGATGAAAACGAGAACGATGACGACGTTGGGATGGATGAGATGATAAATTATCAAGTAATGCTTGACATGCAGGCGATTTTTTACATGATGGATAAATAGATTCTACAAGATGTTGAATTTCTTTGGATGACATGGTGTATGTTTTTTTATGAGTGACAGGTTGTTTTTTTTCTTTTGGTTTATTAGAAAAAGATGTAAAATAATGGGTTGATTTGTTTCGAATTATATCCTTTATATAGGAAGGATGGGGTTTTTGATGTAAAAATACAGTGGATGATAAAGTAGATGGAGTGATAGTAGATCTTGAAGAAATACCAATATGACCTCCTTCAAATAATGTTCTGTCAGGCCATAATGGTTCATTTTTATCTTGTTTTTTATTACGTTGTTTTACAATAGGTGGAGGATGCGGTGTTGGTTTTACAGTTGTTATTGTTGTTGTTGTGGGTGTTGGTGATTCTTTTTTTATTGTCATGGTCTTTTTTGGTGGTGGTGGTGGTGATCTAGTATTGTTTCCTCTACTACTACTACTACTACTACTACTACTACTGCTACTATTAGTTGATTCTTCATTTATACTTTTTATCAATGGTTGATTTGAACTCGCTGTTGGAGAAGAACGTTTGGTAAAAAAAGGATGTAAAGGTGCTGATGTTAATTTCTTTGTTAATGGTTCTGTTTCATGTTTATTATTATTATTATTATTATCGTCCGGTGTTGAAGAGTGGGTATTTGACTTTGGTGGTAACCATAAAGTAGTAGTAGACTTTTTAATTTTGATCTTGGGTTGATTATTATTATTATTATTATTATCATTAGAACTTAATGCAGGTCCATTGGCATGATCTCGTTTAAGTCCTGTACTCGGTTTAAAAAATGGATGAAATGGTTTATGCGATGATGTTGATCGTTCCTCTTTTTCTTCCATTGGGAGGGAAGGGGATTTATAACAAAATTAATAATAGTTAAAAAAAAAAAAGGCGTTTTACGCGTTTTCTTTTTTTTTTTTAATTGAATTATTCGCGTTCATTTTTTTTTTTTTTTTTGCAGAACGCGTTATTTTTTTTTTTTAGGTCCGCCTCTACTTTTATAAAGAGTTTATATATATGGCTGTCCTCTCTCGCACTCTTTTGATATAAAAATGAATCGAATTTTATATAATAATCAATGCATGATTTATTTATTTTTTTGTAGATATTAAGTTTATTTATTAAAAAAACGAAACAATATATATATATATAAAAAAAAAGGTATAGAATAAATTAAAAATACTAATATAAACACACTTTATAACTCTAATAATATATTTCCCCAATACTACTACCAAAATTCTGTCAGCCAAAAAAAAAAATGGCCAAGTTGGGTTGGGTGGAGGGGGGCAGAAAAAAAAAGCGGATCTCCGATCCTAATTTTCGCATATTTATAAACCAGGGGAAAAACAGTGAAACAATTTTTTATATCTTTTTGTGTACAGAGAGAAGAAGGAATAACAAAACTTTTTTTTTTTTTTTTGGAAAAATAATAATAATATAATACACAAATGTCTGCCTTATCAAGAGAACCTAAAATTTTATTAGCACCATTATCTTTATATCGACACATTTTACGAGTGCATCGATGTATGCCAGCAGCCATGAGAGCCATGGGAGACGAT
The DNA here is from genome assembly GCA_016758965.1 of Circinella minor. NCBI lineage: Eukaryota > Fungi > Mucoromycota > Mucoromycetes > Mucorales > Lichtheimiaceae > Circinella > Circinella minor. The sequence continues at coordinate 23,053 of JAEPRB010000181.1, forward strand.
TATGTTAAATCAGAATTTCGAAGACATAAAGATATTGATAACCCAGTTCAGATTATGGGATTTCTTTCTCAATGGCAAGAGTAAGTTTTTTTTTCGAGTATATATTAAAAATGGAAAAGAAAAGTCGAGGTGTTGGAAAGCAAAAGACTAAAAACAAAATTTTTTTTTAACAGTTATTTAGTAACCCTTGAACAACAAACAGCACCTAAAATGGATAGCAAGGAGGATTCTATAGCCAATGATCCATTTGTTCGAAGTTTTAATGTTCCTGAAGGTGGTTGGGGAAAAAAATTGGATGAACAACGATGGGATAAATTAAGCGATGAACAAATTGGTCAACTCTATGAATTAAAAAATGAACTTAAAAAATCATTAGGAGAAGAAGAGATTCATAGTGATAAAAAACAATAAAAAAAAACATTAGACAACTAATTATTATTATTATTATTATCATTATTATTAAAACAAAACAACCTCTCCCGCCCCCAAAATATATATATATATATATATATATATATAATATAATATAATATATTATTATTATTATTCTACAGTAACAGGTTCTTTAGAAACCTTTTTATTCTTTTCATAATCAGGAACATCACCTGAAAATGTCCATGCACGTTGTTTTCCATCACTTAAATGGGTTGTATCTGCATTGAAAACAATATCCCAATCCTTTCCATTTCGTATCAATTTAGATACACTGGCAGTAGAAGGAGACGAAGGATATTTTACATTATTCAATAAAGCACGAATAGCTGTAATCACAGAAGCAGCATGACCCACCAATAAAATTGTTTCAGGTCCATTTTCTTCCTTATCCAATTGTTCTATTAATGTATCCAATCCTTCTTTGGTTCGTTCATGACATTGTTGCATTGTTTCAGTCGATGTAGGTAATTCAATACTCGATGTATAATCTGTACGAATAAATGGAAAATGATTTTCTTGAAGTTCTTTAATAGGTGCAGGAAGTCGATATTCTGAATAAGCTAATCCATACCACTCACTAAAAAAAAAAAAAATTCAGAGAACATAGTATTGTTTTAAAATTTAGTATTTCTCTCTCTCTCTCTCTCTCTCTCTTTTTTTTTTTCTAGATATATATACACAAGTGCTATTATAATAATAGTAAAAAATAGTAAAGAGAGAACTCTTACGCAACACTATTGTCAATGTAAAGAGGAATGCCAGTATCCTTGATGAGTGGACTAACAGTTTGAAGACAACGATAGAATGGTGAACAATAAACACGTTCAATACCTTTGTCTTGAAGGTAATTACCTAGTTCTCTTGCTTGTTTAAGACCGAGTTTAGAAAGAGGTGGATCGTGGGGACGCCCTGTAGGTAAGTGAGGGGTCTCATTGACCCAGTCCTTTTTTTTTTTTTTTTAAGAAAAAAAGATACTATATGTTGAGTAAGGTGAAACAAACCAAAATAAAAAAAAAAACAAGGTGAAAGGAATCATAATAATGAACATACTTCTCTATATCCGTGTCGCGTAATATAAATCGTTTTTACAACCATTTTATAAATGAATTAATAAAGGGGGAGTCTAATGGAATTCTAAAAATATAAAAAAGGACTCTTAAAACAAAATGAAACAAGTTGGAAAGAGGGGGGGGGTCCCCACCCACCCATTAAAAATAAACTACCCAAAAAAATAAAAAAAAGGGTTCTAAACCATATATGGTTTACAGAAATGTATACATTTCATCGCTGCCAAAAAAAAATACCATAGAAACATTATGAAAACCATGGAAACCAAAATTATGGATAATATCCTATAAAGGAACAAAATACGACAAAAATTTCTTTCTTTGATGAGGGGGAGGGGGGGGAATTAAAAAAAAAAGTGTGTTATTGATGGTGTCAATGTATTGTGTTAAAAAAAACAGAAAGAAAAAAAGGGTTTCATGTGTGTCAATGTTATATATATATATATATATAATGTTATGTGCGATTGTGAGTTGAAATTGGGGGGGGGGTTACGTTATGTTGTGTTGTGATTAAAAAGTAAAATGTGAGTTGTGAGTTGTGAGTTGTGAGTGTGAGTAAAAAAAAAAAAAGATTGATAAAAAAAAGATAAGTATTGTTATATAATGTTGAAGGTTGTTGTTGTAAAAGTTGAATGTGAGTGTGTGTGTGAGTGTGTGTGAGTGTGTGAAAAGGTTGTATGTTATATTATAATATAAAAATAATAATAATAATAATAATAATAAAAGAAAAAAAAAAGATAATAAAAATAATAATAATTAAAAATAACAATAAATAATAAATAAAAAAAATCTAATTTCAAGATTATTTTTTTTTAAATTATTTATTATTATTTATAATTAAAAATCATCGTAAAGTCGAGAATTCATTAAATGAAATGGTTTTGTAGATCGATCTCCAGGTGTCGTTGCTGAAGGTGATTTCATATCCAATTCTTGTTTTATGTACATTTCGGGCTTGATATACATTTCAGGCTTGATATCCATCGTTTCTTGTTTAATATCCATATCTTGTTTGATATCCATGGCCGGTAACCCGCTTGATTGGGCGAGGTATCCACTTGTATTACCTCCGTAGGTAGCTTGAGGGTCTATAAAAGTTTGAGCCTGTGCGTTCACTGCGACAGGAGACGGTGCACCGGTTACTCCTCCATGGACAGCCTTGGATGGTGACCGGTACCTAAATATCCAAAAAAATAATAATAAATAAATAAATTAAATTCACTTGACTTGTTATTATCCATGGATGGAATAGGGAAAAAAAACATGAAATACATACATTCGACTACTGGAAGAACCTGAAGAACGTAAAGGGCGAGGATGCATGGGTGATTTAGGATCAAGATGCAATTTACTCAGTGATGACTTACCGCCGACCTGAGTATCCCGGACATGAGCCATCTTGCCACCGCTCGTTCCGGCATAACCGTAATTTGCTAAATTAAAACCTTGATTTTGTTGTTGTGGCATCGTTTGTTGTAACATTGTTTGAGATGGATGTGCGTATTGTCCATGCATTTTTGCTTGTGCCTGTTGTTGTTGTTGTGCCTGTGCTTGTTGTTGTTGTTGCTGTTGTTGTTGATATTGAAACATGACATCATCTAATTGTTTGGATGTATCAGCTGATTTATTTTCAGTACGAAATTGTTGACCCGAAGTAGGTGATCGATGAGGTACACTCGCGGATGGTAAAGCAGCTGTCGTATTCATCATGGGTCGTCTTTGTTGCACAGGCAATGCAGGATCATAGGGCAATGCAGAAGAATTATATAAAGGTGGATCCATACGCATACCTTGACTTTCTGCCATCTTTTTCTCTTGCTATAGGATTGTTAATTTTTTTTTTTTGTTTTTTTTTTTTTTTTTTTGATTGTTAATGATTCAAAATTAGAAAATGGGTTAGTGAGACAAAAAAAAAAAAAAAAAAAAAGAAAAAAAAAAAGTTAAACAAGTCATTATATTGAGAGATAGACACACACACACAGAGAGAGAGAGAGAGATAGATATATAAAAAAAATTATAAAAAAAAAAAAAAAAAAACCAAGAGATGATACAAGTGAGTTGAAATTTGGTTCGCTCTCATATTATATAATTCATTTAAGAAAGAAGGAAAAAAAAAAAAAAGAAAAGACAGAAAAAAAAAACTGCTTATTTTTTTACCATTTTTCGAATAGTCCAATCAAAGACATAATCATATTGAAATCCTTCTCGTACAAATAAATCACGAAATAATTTACGAAGATATGAATAGTCAGGTTTATCATCGAATCGTAATGAACGTACATAATTGAGGTATATAGCAAACTCTTGATGTAAGCCTCGACACAATGCATCTGCAGGTGTTGTCATTTTCTTTTCCATGATTTTATCATATTTTTCTTTTTTTGTTCTAGCTCGAATACCTTGCCAAGGTAATTGTCCACGACAGAAATAAACAAGGATATAACCAAGAGATTCTAAATCATCTCTTCGTGATTGTTCTAAAAAAAAAAAAAATTGAATATATATATATATATATATATAACTCCATTAACATGCATAAATATTCCTCCCTTACCAATTCCTAAATGTGTATTCACACTGGCATAACGTGGGGTACCAGTAAGGTTTTTATTTTCTCTATAGGGTATATGCACATTGGTTCGTGGATCACGAAACCTTTTCGCTAAACCGAAATCAATCATATTCACTTGATTGCCACGTTTTCCAATTCCCATTAAAAAGTTATCTGGTTTAATATCTCGATGAATAAATCCTATAAAAAAAAAAAGAGTTTTTTTTTTTTTTTTTTAGTTCATCACTTTTCCTTTCATATTCCCTCTCTCTCCCTTTACCACATTGTTGGATTTTTTTTTTTTAAGATTTCTCTACTCCTAATAAACAAAAATACATAAATAAACAAAAATATATATATATATATATAAACCTTTTGAATGTACATATTCAACACGAGATAACTAAAAAAAAAATTATTATTAAAAAAAAAAATTCAATGGATTGGAATGGAATGAAATGGAATGAGTGAAAAAAAAGACATACCAATTGATCTGCCAATAATAATACAGTCTTTAAAGAAAAACGTCGTTTACAATAATTAAACAAGTCTTCCATAGATGGACCGAGTAAATCCATTACGAGTACATTATAATCGCCTTCTTTACCATACCATCGAACAAATGGAATACCGACACCTCCTGCTAATGTTTTATAAACTCTTGCTTCATATTCCAATTGGGGATGTGTTGCTCGTACACTTTCTAATTTTATACCAATGTCTTCACCTGTTGCAATATTGGATCCTTTTTTTTAAAAAAAATAAAAAAAAAAAGATGGAAGGGAAAAAAAAAAAAAGGTTGTTGTCAGTTTTTTTAAAAAGTTGTTGTCTTTTTTTTTTTGTTTTTAAAAATTCGATTTGAATTCAAAACAAGATGATTAAAAAAAAAAAGCTTGACTTCATGACACACACATATATATATATAAATATGCAGGTTTTGTAAGGTGAACAAGAAGTAGTTTGGGGGAGGGGAAGGGAGAGGAAAAATAAATGAACTCAGCCTTATCATTCGTCTGTTTTTTCAAGCCTCATTCATTTCCAGCTCTTTTCTTTTCATTTTGGGGGGGGGGGAGGAGGGGAGAGAGATGGAGAGATGGGTTGTTGTAACGGAGGTAGAGTTTTAATGGGGAGTAAAAAAATAAATAAATAAGATGTTACCAATAGAAAAAAAAAAAGATGAAATGAGGAAAATATAATGGTTGTATTCAACAAGTGAGATGGGGGGGAGAGAGAGAAATATTTAATGGAAAAAGGTTATAAGCTTTTTTTTTTTTTCATCTTGTTATATGAATCGAAAAAGATGTACTATGAGGATATAAAATACTTTACCCAAATAAATCTCTCCAAAAGACCCGGCACCGATCTTTCTACCAAGTTTATATTTGCCGCCGACGATAATGTCCCGTCCTTCTAATGACATTGTATATATATATTATAATGGGAGTTGTTTGATGTAAATTAAAAAAAAAAAAAAAAGAGAAGAAAGAAAAGAAGAGAGTATGTATATATATATTATATATAAATTATATAAAAAGAGAATTAGATGTTATATTTTTTTTTTTTTTTGGTTTTGGAATAAAGAAAAAAAAAAAGAGAACAAAAAAAAAAAAAAAAAAGTTTGGTATAGTATTTGCTAAAAAAAAATAACAGTTTTCAAATATGGAGGGCGGGAGCTCAACATTAAAAAAAAAAACTGGTGTGTTGGTTGTTGTTGCTGTGTATACATATATATAAAAAATTATTATGTATAACAATTACCAATCGTTGTGAAGGACCTTTTGGACCCCACCCCCCCGAAAATGGGTTATTTTGGTAGCCCGCCCTCTAAAAAAAAACATGGTTTCGTGATTAAAGGAAAAAAAAGTGGATTCTGGTTAATTTATTTGTTTTTTTGACATTCCTTTGGGGATTATTTTATTTGCGCGCACTGGTAAAACGATATTAACTATGAACATGAAAAAGTACTTTAATATACATATATAACATATTTATTATAATAATCCCATTAAAAAAAAAAAAAGAAACACATTCTCGAGAATAATAATAATAATAATAAATACTTCTTGTTTGTTTCTTTTTTTAATAATAATAATTCGGCGTTGATCGACATAATTGGTTATTTTGTTTGTTTTCATTTATTTCTCTCTCTCTTTTTTTTTTTTTTAAATCCTCAATTCTTTTTAATCTGATGACTAAGCGATACTTTTTTGTAAATATCTTTTGCTGCGGTGTAATATATATATATATCTATCTATCTAGTGAATCTTCCTCATTCTATAGTCAACTAATAAAACGACATGTTGGAAGATTGACAAGTATAATTTCATCTTATAATAATTAATATCTGATGAAGAGTGTTTTGAAAAAAAAACATTTTATCTAACTCCCTTTATGTTCTATAATTTTTAAACATTTGATGTTTTTCCATACATAGAATCATATAGAGAAAAAGAAACCTTTTTACCTTTTTTTTTTTTTCCAGAAGATTTTTACTCCGGTGGCTTCCATTTATTCACTATTTAATAAGAACCAATTCACCCAATTTTATAATTTTTTTAAGTTTTTTTTTTTTTTTTGGTTTGTCAGCAAATAATATAGTCATGTCGCATAACAACGAACATAGTGAACAACCCAAGGTAAACCCCCCCCCTATATACACATACACTTTTATCTTTTTTTGTTTTTATTAACTCTTTTTTTTTTATATTATAGCAAGAGAATAATGACGAAATTATTGACGATGAATATATTCGTCCCGAAGATATTGCTGAAGAAACTATTATAGATCTTGATCAAGGAGAACCTATGGAGGATGAATCGGACGATGATCAAGGTAGAATTTTACAATTTAAAACAAAAAAAAAAAACTATTTTACTTTATTAAAATAAAAAGTGAATGAATATACTGACTGAATTGTTATAAAATAAAATAAAAAAGGTGAACCAATAACAGGTCTTGAAGGTTATCCTATGCGTCCTTCTGCTGATGATGAAAATATGATGGAACTTGCTGACGATTCAGTTCAAGGTTTTTTTGATCACCATGGTAAAAAGAAAAAGATTTATTTTCCCCACTAAAAAAAAAAAAAATAATAATAATTTTTTTCTTTTTAATTTGATAGAACCTGTTTATGGTGTTGCATTACATCCAAAAGATTCAACTATTGTTATAAGTGGTGGGGGTGATGATAAAAGTTATTTATGGCGTAATGATACGGGTGAAAAAATATTTCAATTGGATGGTCATACAGATTCAGTTACTGCTGTTGCATTTAGTGTAGATGGTGATTATGTTGCTTCTGCTGGTATGGATGGTAAAGTACGTGTTTGGAAAGCACATACAGGTGAATTTTGTACTGCAGTAGAAGGTCCTGATGAAATTGTGGTAAGTTTTTTTTTTTTTTTTTTAAAAAAAATATTCAATAGCAAAAAAAAAAAAATGTTGATTTGAATATTCTTTTTTTTTTTTTTTTTGTAGTGGATTGATTGGCATCCAAAAGGAAATATTGTATTAGCAGGTGCTTCAGATTCAACTATTTGGATGTGGGCCAGTAAGTAATTTTTTTTCTGTTTTGTGTTTTAAATATTATATATATATATATATATTAACTAATTAACTAATTAAATAATAATAATAATAGTGCCTAGTGGTAAATTCATGAATATTTTTAATGGTCATATTGGTCCAGTAACAGCAGGTCATTTTACTACGGATGGTAAAAAAATTGTTTCTGTTGCAGAAGATACTTCATTAATTATTTGGGATCCTAAATCTGCTGCTGCTTTACATCGACTTTCGGGTGAGGATGCTCGTTTCCATACTGAACCTATTACAAGTATAGCAACCAATAAAGAAAGTACACTTGCTATTACTGGTTGTATGGATGGTAAAGCACGTCTTATTAATATAACGAATGGTCAGGTAAAAAAAAAAAGGATTCATTTTATGGTTTTTATTGAAACCAAAAAGAAAAAAAAAACTTATCAATATTATAATAGATTGTTGCATCTCTTGAAAATCATACTGGATCTATTGAAACTGCTGACTTTTGTGATATGTAAGTATTTATCTCTTGGTAATTTCTGGTAATATTAAATAGATAAACTTATTTGTGTTATATATATATATATACAGTCTTAGTTTGGCAGCTACTGGTTCAACGGATGGTAATATCTCTATTTGGGATGTTCAAACTCAACGATTACGTTCCACTCTTTCACATGAGGTAAATATATATAATTGAGTTAATAATAATAATAAAAAAAAAACTGATATATTAACTATTGTTTTTTGATATATAGGATGCCGTTGTTAAAGTTAAATTTGTAAAGAATTCTCCTTTATTAGTATCATGTTCTGCAGATAAATCAATTAAAATGTGGGATGTTCGAACAGGACAATTAATTAAATCATGGATTGGTCACAGTGATACAGTACTTGATTTTGCAGTATCTGAGTAAGTTCATTATATTATTATTATATATATATATGAGGGAATTAAAAATTAACTTTTTATTTTATTTTAACTATTTAGTGATGGAAAGACTATTGTAAGTGGTTCTGATGATGGAACATGTCTTGTTTTTAAGGCATAAAGATGATGTATGACTATTACCTTTGTTTTTTTTTATTTCCTCTTATTATCATTTCAATTTCTTGCATCTTTTTCTATCTCTTTATAATAAATATCATATAAGCAAAAACTCCCCTTCCCAAAAAAAAAAAACAAACAACATTTTGCATTCCCCCCCTTCAAAATAAAAGAAATAAAAAACTTGTATACTATTAATTTCAAAGTATTATAATGTTTAGCCGACGGAAGGAAAATGGGATGCATCCAATCAAAAAATTAGATATTTATAGTAAGAAAAAAAAAAAAAAAGGATAAAGTATATTCCTTTAAAACACTTTTGAAACCAAGAACTTTTTTTGATTTAAATGGAAATGAAATTTTTATTTTTATTTTATATGAAAAATATAAAAAAATAATTGGGAATGCATTAAATAAATAATATGAATGGGATGAATAAATAAATGATTAACATGAGTGAATGAAAATGAAAAGAAGGGTGGGGTAACAAATATGCAAGTAGTTTATGAGGTATATGTATGGTATCCGAATTTATATAATTTCTTTTTAAGCACCTGTGTTGGTACAATCAGAATTTTGCATATAATGTCTTGAAATAGGATCATGAAAACCACCAAGATAATCAGGTACATTAGAATGACGCATAGGATCAGAAAGATATTTATCATTTGGACTTGAATGAATAGTTGAGTCTTCAAATATAAAAGATCCAGGTCTTGAATTGGATGGTGTAGAAGTAGTCGTTGATAAAAAATCTTCAGAAGTAGATTTATGTTGAAAATGTTTGATAAAAGATGAAAAACCCATTTTGATATTTGTATTTAAAGTAGTAGTAGTAGTAGTAGTTATAATTGTTGTTGTTGTAGTAGTAATAGTTTTGGGTATTTGGTTAAAATAGTTGAGGTAATAATATAGAATTAAAAATATTTTTTTTTTTTACAAGAAGTGTGAGCTCTTTATATACTTTTTTAAAATGTAAAAATGGTTATCCGGTTTTATGAAACTAAAACGGATGGACCCTTTTCCGAATTAAATTCATTGGATAGCGGACATTCAATGATTCCAAAAGTTTCCTTCTTCTCGGGAATATCGTAATGTTTTTCGCCAAAACGTTCCATTATTGCATGCGCCCTGTTTATTAAAAGTTGTTCACGTTCTTTAATAAACGGAAAAGGGGTTGGAGAGGGTAAAAAAAAAAACATAAAGTTTTTCTTTAAAATAAAATAAAATTCTATTCTTTAAAAATATTTGAATATTTGAATTTTTATTTTTATTTTTTGATTTAGGAAAATCCTATTGTTTTTGGGGTTATTTGTTGTCTGTGCTTTTTTATATACCCGTTTGCGGTGATATGACGTTTCATAAGAATGAAACAATGGCACGGACCACACTTCTTTTAGATTACCTAAAAAAGAAAACGTTTTTCCGTTAAATAAATCCTTTTTTTTTTTTTCCGTTATCATTATATTATTCCATTTTTATATTTAAATAATAATAAATAATAAATAAATGGATTTCATATAATAAAAACATGGAACATTTGTTTTATTATAATACAATAATAAACAAAATGGTGAATGCAATTAATATTTTTTTTTACGTACTTTGTATAAAACATCCATTTGTTTCATCTTGAGCTGAGTTGTTCTCGGGTGAGGAAGGAGTGAACTGGATAAGATATAAATGTCAAACACATGAACTCGGCAAAAAGATTCCTTTTTTGTTTTGTTTTTTTTTGTTATCATATAAAATTATACGTAAAGAAAAGAGATAATAAAGATAAAGAGAAATTTGATTCATTACTTAATTATCTTTTTTTTAGCGCTTTTTTTTTTTTTTTTACCTTATGATCATTTAGTTCATATTTTCAAATAATCAAATATACGTATCATTTAAAAATTGAGGATTTAATTCAAAAAACACTACAAAAGAATAAGTCATAATATCTTTGATAGGGGTTAGAGTATAATCTTGGAGAACCGAAAAGAAAATCGGATTCTCTCTCTCTACGTATTTTTATATTAAAATCACAAAAAAAAAAAAAAAGGAATTTTTCATGCGTGTCCCCCCCCTCCCCCTCTGTTATAGTTTATTTAACAGGCCCACTTTAACAAAATACCTGATTAATATATTAAACATTTCATTTATTTGATCGAAATTGTTGTTATTATTTGTAATTCTTTTCATTTTTGGTATACAATCAGAAATTACTATTACGTATATACAGCCTTGAACACAATTACTACCAAAGGCGAAGCCAGGAAGGAGGATTACTACCTAGTTATTTTTTATAAAATAAAAAAATCATTTGTTCTCTGGTATCGAAAATTTTGTTAGTAAATTCACATTTTAACGTCTTAGGTAACAATAGCACTCAGAATAGATATATTGATACTTTAATCATTTGAGACTATAGCTCTCTAACAAGAGTACCTCTTTTTTTTAATCGTTTCCAAAAGATCGTCTTTTTAAATAATCCTGCTTCATCTTTGATAAAAAATATATATTACTCGAAGTCAAATATTTTTTTCTCTTTTGAGCTTAAAAAATCCATGCCTTTCTCTTTCTAAAAGTTTCATCTACAAGTCATACACAAAAAAAAAAAAAAAAAAAAGCTTCATCTGGGAACTTTGATTTTGATCGAGTAAACTTCTTCATGGTTATAAAGTTCACAATGTGATTTATACGACATGTTTCTGTAACCCATATATACTTTAAATTTTTTTTTTCACAAACTTTTTCTTGTGCTTAAATTTTATTATAAGAATGGGATCTTTATCATATAACGTTTAACGAAATACAGTGTTACGTTTCGTTTGGTACAGTCGCAAGACCTTCTCTCGACGGAATAACGTTAAAAAATAAAGGTAGGGGTTAAGTAAGTAAAAAGTATATTTTAATAAAAGACTTTTTATGTCTGTTTGTGTCACTAATAAAATGATATACTGAAGTGGGAGTTCACGGTTTCTGGTCTTTATATGCCAAAACCACTAATAATGATAGTAAAGAATATTTTCTCAATTGATCGTAATAAATAAGACTGATAATAATAACTTGTTTATTTATTGAATTTAATTTTTGAAGAGAAGATATTGATATTAAAATAAAAGATAATTGTGAACTGAAGATCTTTGAAAACTAAATTTGAAGGGGTTATTTATACTAAATATAGAAGTGAAGAGAATTCACACAATAGTGAAGTTGTTACTACGTAAGTAAACAAAAAAAAAAGAAATAAATTGGGAAACAAGGAAATAATAAAAATTTACTGGTTTTAGTAAAAATATGTAGGGCGTAACAACAGTATATATCGTAATTTATTAATGTTGGTAATGATTTATGATGTATCTTTTCATTCTTTATACGTTGACATGAAATAAAGATTTACGGTTTACTACGTATCTCTAAAACGACCATACGTCTACAACTACATTTTTTCTGTATACTCTAACATTCCAAGTATCCGAGTAGCCCCTGCTGCACGTCGAGTAATATTTTCTATAATAGTATAATCAATGAGTTCGATGATGTATTTGTCAGAAAGCGAGACGTGACTGGAACAAAACTAATTTCAATTTGTTCTTTCTTATTAACATTTTGCTTTTACTATATGTTGTTCAATAGTAGTAATTAAGCTGATATAGTTGTATTCAATAATTATGCTCATGTACGTATACTGCTAAAATATAACCGCTTTTTTCTACTAGGTCCAGAACCAGTTGCAGATCATTTATCAGAAAAAAAGTTTTTTTTTTATCATACGTACATGATATTTCTGGTCATACAATACTGTATCTTGATTCTGCTACGTAATAAATAAAAGTATATCAGACTGGATCAAGTATATATGTTGTTTCTTATACAATTATATGTAGTAAATACGTAAGAACCATTTACTGGTCATAATTATCTACTTACTACCGTATGTATTCTTCTACACATAATTAATATTATATAACTAAGATCGCTTGTACGTATAAATACTGTAATTTTATTTTTAAGCAGTAAATAATAAAACGAAATGCATCAGATCGCAGTGTAAAAAAAAAAAAATACTAGTTGAAGAGAATGTAATAGGATTAGAAATGCAGTGATGGTTTTAATCGGATTGTTTTTTTAAAAAAATAAGTGATCATATATATAAGAGATAATTAATTCTTGCTACTCTGTTTATCCAAGCCTACTCTTGGTTTCTACTATATGACTTCAACCCAATAAGTGTATCTTCTCGTTTTATACGTACAGGACCTATAATTTTTACAATAGAGTCTGTTCGTATTTGTGCCTTCACTTTGGTTCTACGTATGAAAGTTATTTTTGCCTTAACTTACAATCTATTAACAATTCACACAGTTCGTTTTATAATAATGTATGTCATTTAGAATTTTTACAATGACTTTTGTTTGTATCTGTTCTTTTCTGGAGCATTTAAACCAGCATTAGCTCCACTCCCTTGTTTTTTTTTTATAACTTACTTCCTATTCATATTCAACACACGTGGTTATAAAGTAATGGATATCATTTATAATGTTTGTGATGAATTTTGTTAGCATGTGTTCCTTTTTTATGTCATCCATAACGAAAATTAAACTCCAAGCTCTTTTTAATTTACCATCTATTAATATTCAACACATTAGGTTTTAAGGTAATGTATATCATTTATAATTTTTACAATGAATTACTGTTAGTATTTTTTGTTTTGTTTTTTGTTTTGTTTTTTGTGCGATTATAAGAAACGTTAACTTTTCTCTTTTATTTTATTTTAATTCACTAACTATTATTAGTAATAAGTATTCAACGAATATGGTTTCAAAGTAAAGGATATGTATCATTTATAATTTTGATAATGAATATTGTTAGTATGTTTGATCTTTGTTGTCATTATGTTGATACGTACGTTCTCTGTCGTACTGTATTGTGTTAGAAAAATGAATAAAAAGTAATACGTATAATTCCGAGTAGTATATGACTCAAGGAAAAGGATAAGTTATAATAAATAACTTGAAAAAGTTTACGTAAGAATAAAAGAATTCGATTAATTTAATACGTAACTAACAAAGTAAATTAATCCCGATTGTAGGGTGAAAATAAAAAATAAGAGCGAGTGAACCAAGTATTTTATTAGAGCTTTTTAGTAGAACTAAAGATTTAATTTGAGGAAGAAAGATGTCTTATTTATATTAATTTTGTATCTATCTATCCTAAGTTGATAATTGGCTGAAAATCATGAGTATTAGTAACTTGCATACTACTTGTAACAGTTACTTGCAAGTGTTGCAATTACTTATACGGGTGTCCTTTCCTGGTTTAGGTAACATTTACGAGTACATGTCACAATTGTCTTGATTATCTTTAACAGATGTTGGTTCTATCGGTGTGAATGGAACACACTATTCATGATAAATACTTCTTTATTTGTTGAATAATTATAATAGCGAGATATTACCGATTTTGATAAATTATAAGGTGATAATATATATGAAAAAAAAGAAGGGGGGGGGAGAAGGGAAAAAGGGGTAACATATTCTCGTACTTTTTAGAGTTCGACGTCCTGTTGAACAATGAGATGATGTGGGAACCCTACAGAGACCAGAGCATTATAGTACGAGTTGACTATTGCGTGCAGTTTGCTGTCGGCTGTAATATAATTGCCATGTATATGCTTTATTTTTTATATAATCGCGAATAGCCTTATGCCTGGAAGATTCGTCCGGGAGTATCCATAGTGTGGAAACTAGGTGTACTGCAATACTGTTTGCGAGTAGTCTTCTAGCCGTTTCCAGGTCCTCTTGTGCTTGTTGTCTGGTCAAATGCGCATTTACACGTTCTTGAATCAAATCGAAAAAAAATGATTTTTCAACTATTTTTTCCTTGTTTTTTAGCACCTGTTTTGGTGGGGGGTGGTGGAGGTACTCAGGGTCATACGTTCGAAACAACATATGGTCTCCGTTATTGACAGTGAGAATTGGTAAGTTTGTTGTTTTTTCGGTATTCCAAATAGTCTCATGGTGATATACACCTTCCACTGGGGTGTCCCAACCGGACATTTCGTCTTTAATCGAGGTCGCTGATGTATTTTCGGAAGACATCGATTGATTGCTGAGTGAATAGGTAGTAGTTGAGTTGGACATGTTTTTATAATTTTAAAAAAATTTTATTATAAGGAGTTGATAATGAAAATTAAAATTTGAGGTGTTCAAGAGGGTATTTATATTATAATGTCTTTGATTTTGATAGGGATAATTTTGTTAAAAGTGATGGTTCTTGCAACTATCACATGTTTTTGCAATTTTTTTTTTTGGGCAATGTCTGCATGAAGTTATGGGAGTTGTAGTTATTGTCAGTTTAGTAAAATTGCTGCATTTCATAATACACAGTACTATTTTTATGATGGTGATGGTGATGATGTTATTTTATTTATTGCTATTACTATTATATTTAAGAGATAGTTTGATAAAGAAAGAGATATATTGTAATTAGAGGGGTTAAAAAAAGAAGAAAACATTTTAATTATGATATTTATCTCCATAGTCTGGAGAAAAGACGGCGAATAGTATTGTTACTATTAGTGACTAATTTATGGGGGAGGTTGTTTGCTTTTAAGATTTCTTTGAGACCTTCAGATCTCCTTCTATGACAAAGAATTCTTAAGTTTTCCTTGCTAGTTATATCTGCCACTAGTTGCTCTGTCAGTCTTGATCGATGCTGAATAATATGTTTCTTGTAATTTTCGTATTTAGAATACTCTAGATACAATTCAATTGTTCGCGGAGACAATCCAAGTTCGGTAGCATTATGACCTTGTTGTCCTCCTAACAAGGGCGGAAAGCATTCTTCTTCATTATCGGTGGTGTATTTTGAAACCAATGAGAGATTTCTTCTGTCATAACGACAGTTGGGACCCATAGTAACTGTTCTACTGTAGAGTTTTGGTTTAAAATGTTCAATTGTTCAGACTTTTTTTTTTTGAAGAAGATAATGACGGTTGAAATTGTATATATATGCATTCGATTTTTATGGGTGACGTCATTTAGCATATCATCTTTTTTGAGCGTCTTTAATTGATTACCACTTTATTGGTTTGCTTTATGAACTATGCATGGTCCCAGCCAACTTTCCTGACCAAGATGTCTCAATTGTACTGTTATACACTTGTACGCTATCTCCTATGTGGAAAGCCGACTGCATGCAAGTGCTTTTTCTTGCCTCATTTTTTGAGATGCATCTACTTTTTCCAGTACGTCGGTCGATTTATACTTTTATTTTTTTAGAAAGTTGATTTTATGACCACTTGTTATTCTTTAGTCTGTTCTATTATTCTATCGAAAGAAGTGAATGTTTTTTTTGCCCCATAATTTTAGTAAATAAAGTGGCGTTTGTTTTGTTGTTTCTTGTATTATAGTACGATATCCAAATAGTGCAGCTGCAGGTAAGTGTGAACCCCAGTCATCTTTTTCATGCTTTGGCCTTTTTTTTTTTTTTTTTTTTAGCATCTGTCCAAGACTTCTGTTAAAATGCTCTACACTAGGCCTTGTGTTTGACTTTGATGGGAGCTCCCCCCCCCTGCGTCATTCTATGAAAAAATGATTACAAGTTTCTTTTACCAATTTGCTTATAAAAAAGGTAGTTTATTATTGTTCATCACAATAGCTAGAGGTCCACGTCGACAGATTACATTTTCTTGTATGAAAAAAAGCCAACTTCTGTTGCATTTGCATATTGAAGGGCCTTTACTCCTACTACCCATTTTTCTAAAATAGTCAATGGCAACAACAACAATATTGGTTACCAGATTGGGATAGACAAAAGTGTTTGGTATCTATGACTGTATAATACCATGGTTCTGGTTTTCCATGTATACGACGTAATAACTCGTTCAAAAAATTGGGTTTTCCTTGCTTTGAACAACAGTAACAAAACAACAGAAAATAACAGTCTGTATGTCTCGTTTCATGCTTTTCCGATAATAATGTCTAACTATTTTGTGGTACGTATTTATTATGGAACGCCAAGTGACCACCCCATAGGATGAAAATCATAAGTCCCACAATAGTATTATTTGCTTCTGCTTTATTCAATACTAGACGTGGGTTATTATCTCTATGTCTTCGATAAAGTCTATTATTATATACAAAATAGTTTTAGCTTTGTGTGTCCAGATATCACTGTTGTTGTCGTATAATTTACCTAATGGGTAATTCTAAGGTCTCCAAATAATATTGTAGTAAAGATGGTTTTGTGGGATCCATGTTTCAATTATTATAGTTATTGGTATATGCAGGGTACTGTTGTTTAAAGTTTTGCTATTAATTACCTATACGTAACCAGTCCAAGGTATTTCAAAAGAATGTCAATGAATTGACTCACAAGACCATTCAAGGTGATCGATGGAAGCGTTTCCCTGCTTAAAAAAATACCTACCACACCTTTTTATTTTATGTTACTGCTGCGCAGTCATAGTTTTAATACAAATACAAAAAGAAAGAAAAGCGTGTGGTCAAATAAGTTAAATGATCAAAGCAATAGAAAAACCATCCTAACGCACCGTTCTATCAAGAAAATTTCTCTAAAGCTTCTTGTTGAAAAACAAAACTTTGAAGGCCACAAGTTATCCAGAACAACATAAAACTTCAAACAATTTGAAGTGTAGTAGTGTTATTACTTACTTTAATATCCTTTGTTGGGGGGAGAAAGATGTTTTTTTTTTTTTGACATTCATAATACCAAAACAGCGTACCATCACTATACTAATTCATCTATGTACTGTATCAGTTTGGTGAAAGTCTAAAAGATTGTACGAGGTGTATATAGGAGTATATAGTATTATAGATCACTTTCAATAGTCAGAACATCAATGATTCTTTTTTTTTATATATCTCAAAGATAATACTAATAATACCAAATGAATTTTATGTCGTACAGTCAACAAATAACCTATATTAAGATCTACCACTCTGATCTCTTCATAATAATAAAATAGAAATGAGCACTTTGTAGCTCAAAAATAAAATAAAATCTGTACCTCAAATGATTGTTCGGCATAATATAAATCATTATCATGCGAAAATAAAAATTATTTTGTTGAGGTACCACGGTCAAAAACACGGGGCATAAAAAAAGAGCTTTTATTCCTTTAACAAAAATGATTTAGATCTGTAAAACAACAATAATGGAGCATTCAGCGTCAAACGAGAATTAGATTATGACATTCCATCGCCATGACAATAATTTTCTCAACAACATTTTTGTTTTACTTTATTAACAAACACGCTTTTCTCGCGTTGTCATAGTTGCATATCCTCTCCTTCCCCTCACCACCCACCGCCAAAAAAAAAAAAGGTCTAGAATAAGGTCACATGCATAAATCGGGAACAAGTCAAACACATGATTCCATTGTTGCTAAGAAAATAAAAAAAATACTTTTCGCTTTTTTCTTCTTCTGCTTCTTTACCCACTTTTTATTTATTCATAAAAAAACGTGAATTACCTTTCCCCTTATGAATCCCCACCCCTTAAAATAACTTCCCCGTTCTTATTTACGCATTCATTGTACAAGCTAAACAATGCCGTCGTTTTTAGATATTATATGACATGTTTCTGGGCAGCAGCAGTTTCGTGGTCATTGCTTTCTCTGTTGAACTTTCTTTCTTTTTTTTTTGTAGCAGCATTGCCCCAGTGTATTCATGGACCAAACTTTTACGTGCATTCTCAAACCTTTTTTTGTCAGGTAATCTTTTTATGTGTTACTAACAATATATATTGTGAGGGTCTATGAATCTCTGTCGTGGTATTTGCAAGTGGCCATAAGGGACTAGCGTTATGCTTATACCTACAATACGAGGCTGCGGATTTTCTTTTTTTTGTGTATTATTGCCCAGTACACGTTTTTTTTTCATATTTATCTTGGGGTTTCTTGCCAGCGTAGGTTCGTCAACTGCCAAGCCCAAACCAGCCTGGGTATGCACAAGCAATAACTTCTCCCCTTCCTACTGAAAGAGAATGCACGGGGTGAATTCCTTCTTTTTAAGATGGGGTTCGTCTACGGAACGATTCATTGACAGGGTATGGTAAGAGCCCAGAGGGAGAAGCTTAGGGGACCTTTCTTGTTGTCACAAGTCGGACAGATACAAAGTACATGGGATGTTGGGAGGGAAAGTGAAATAAAGGAAGAAAAAAAGAAAAAGGGAAAGAAAAAAAAGATGGATATAAAAAAGCAGAAAAGAGATATATGGAATAATGTACTTTACTATCGCGACTGAGTAAGTAGACGCTGTCGGGCTGGTTGGTTAGGGCAAGTGATGCTTGGAAAGTCGAGGAGTTCGGATTCTACAAGCCCGCCTCGATGGACCTTTCATTGCGATTCTCTTGTAAAACGCTGTTTTTTTTGGGCTTACCTTGTCATTACCTAATTTCTCGCCTCGAGGATTACGAGAAAGCAAGGCGGGGACGAAAAGAAGAATAGTAGTAGTATTAAAATGATGACATTAAATCATATTATTTTTTTTCGCCGATGTGTGTGTATTCACATATCCTTCATGGCGTAACATGATTGAGTCTGATTAAAATAATAAGAATTACAACCTTCTTTAATAAAATTATTTTACTTGTTTACAAATAAACTTATTAATTGATATTACATATCTATAACAAAAAAAAAAGATTCTTATTAACATGTGTGAATACTGTAATAAAATGTCAATATTGATGCTATATCCTAGCCAAAAAAAGATTGTCGATCAGGATGTGTGTACATGGAAAACTAAAGAATGAGAATAGCATAATGGTCGAGCACATTAATAGTTGAATATAGAAGTGTTGTTATTATTGATATTCAAGAGAGGAATGTTGATCATTGATTTCGAATATATTATGAGTTAAACCTTTATTAGTTTGTGATAACTCTACACATATAAAAATCGAAGGAATTCGTGGTTTAAAGAAACTATATCATACGTATTATAATTTGAGCTCTCTAATTTATATAACTTTATGTACACATACGTACGCTTCCTCATTTACATTGAGCGTTTAAATCCAGTCGTTTGTATATAAATATTATCTTGTAATGCCCTACATATCAGTGAATAATAACTAAAGAAAAAAAGCCTATTCTTTAAGAAAAAACGAACTAGTTTCATCATTTAAGCTTTTTTTAACACCTTTGTTGCGTCATGTTTTTTTTTATCGAGAATGATTTATCGGGATCAAAGCAAATTGGCTGTAATACTGACATACATTGTTGTCCCCTTACCTTTTTATTTTCTTTTTCTACCAGTCACTCACTGATAAAGAGAAACAAATAGCTAGTATTCACACACACACACATATATATATAAATTTCTGTATTGCGAATTAAACAAAGAAAAAATGGTTACACAATGTCTGTCAGTACGCCATGAAGAATAATTACATAAAGTTTGTTCTGTAGGGAAAGAAGTCTTATATTAATGCATGATATTATCTCTAGAGTAGTACAAATAATTGATATATCATGTCTTGAGGGCCTTGATAAAATAATTACGTACCGTGTTTTTTTTTTATTTCCTGCATTAACAAATTAAAATTATATAAGTAAAATTTTGACCTTTATACAATTCTTCGGCATGATCAGTTGTTGCGTAATATGAAGGTTTCTTATTAACGAATTATTGTTTTTACGTAAAACATTCACTGTCTTTTATCATATGAATAAAATGGATAGTAATATTCGCAACAGATTACTTATTATATTATTATATATTATTTTAAAGGCACACAGAGAAATAAAAGAGGTAAAAATAATTCTCATATATAAAGTGGTTTTATGTGATATCAGTTGTTAAGATGTGAAAAATATATATTCTTTTTTATGTATCATACCTTCATATGTACGTAATAATATAACATATACATAGGTTAGAAACATCCGTTTTTTTCCCCTCCAACATACTCCTAATTTTCTTTGATTCAACATATACGTAGCAATTATTATATTTCTTGATAGTCTGTGGCACTCTTTATAAAGAATAATTACGCTATACGTAGACATACATATTATATATGAGGAAGATGAATAAATTATCACAGTATATCATAATATACATAAATTACAAAATAAGCAGATATGAGGAGAAATATCATAGAGGGCTTTGACTACCTGAAGTTCACCAATAATAGATTATTGACCAGGGTTCATACATTTCTTTTCAAATGCATCCTATCCCCATCTTTCATACTGTTGACAACAATGTTCAATTTTTGAATCTGAACTTCCCTTCAATAGTAAGGAGTTTTAATAATAATATGACTTAAAGCTGTCTATTTATTTCTATATAAATACTAATATGATATTTAAGCTTTATAAATAGTATGTACAAGTATAAAGCTATATCATGCAACACTTATTATTATCGATATTAACAGTCTTACTTAAAGTATTACACATATTTGGAATAAAAGTAGTAGTAAATTAGTAGGATATAGCTTTCTTTTTTTGTCACAGTTCAAGAATACATATAATTTACCTTGGGAACAGTAAACAGTTAACTGAGTAATATTTTATCCAAAGACAGATATACGTAAGGATAAGCGAAAAAAAAATCAAGGAGTCTAAAAGGATGAATTTAAATTATTACCGTCCTTTTTTTTTACTCAGTAATGAAGCATAATATATTACCATTTCATCAAGTAGATATTGATAATAAATATCTACTAAGTTCGTTATAACTGTTATTTATGAATAAATTATAGTACGTAATTAAAACAAATAGAAATAAGTAATATGCGATGATAATATGATAATTTTTTTTAATAATCTAACATCATACACTTTATTATAGTAATTAATCATAATAATAAATATTCACTTGTATAATTACTCTTCCTTTTCTTTCGCTGTGTTTTAATGACTTACCATGGAGGGGGTGAGGATCTTCCTTTACATCTCCTGTTCATACTTTGAATTGCCTAATACAGAATTTATTCACTTTTTTTTAATAAGAAAAAAATATTCTATTACATAAAAAATGAACAAGTTTTTTTTTTTACTTATATTTACTCCTATATTCTATGAAAATACGTATCATTTTTGTGCATCATCTATTTTGATTCTTCGCCTAATAATAATAATACGTATACAATGACAATATAATATAATACTAACAAAGTTCTATTTTTTTTATGTCATGGGTTGCTGTTAATCTAAGATAATTGGTAATGTAAAAAAAAAAATATATTCTTTCTCTTGTTCAACAAGGTTGTTGACAAGTTGCATTACATATACATTCTTAACTAGGAAGCTATGTAAAAAAAAAAAGGAAGTATTAGTAAAGATTTTTTCTGTATATGTATGCGCACACACACATGATATGCTGACATAAAAATTGTGGCGTGCATACAAAATTGATAGACAGCTACTATAGTGTGATCTTTAAGCAATGACAATTTAACAACAATAGCAACAATAAACATCATTTGAAGATCTTTTTTTTTTTTATATAATCTTTGCTTCGCTCTAACTAATATTGGGATTTGTGAGTTCAAAAAATGAATATTTCCCCTTTTTATCCTATACGAAAAACAATAATGATCTGCTTTCTTGTTACGTAGCAATTACTTCTTTTTTTTTTATGTAAGATAATGATCATTTTGAATTTTTTACCGTTCGTCCCATGTATACTTTTTATTCTTAATTAAATTATTTTATGTGCATATATTTATAGTCATGTTAATATAAGAAATAACATTTGCAATCATTTTAGTTTTTGCTTTAAAAAGAAATGGACATGATTAAAAAAAATTGACTATGTGGTATGGTCGTAAAACAAAAGAATAAAATATGCAAAAATTAAATGTACGCAAATTTTAATTGATGATGTATGATAATCAGTTCTACATGCACCTATATAACCCATTAACATAATAAAATATATCAAAAAAAAAAAAAGCTACCACAAGTACGAAAATTTGTGTTTTATATAAATAAAAAAAAATATGTGAAAATAGGGGAGGGGGGCGAGGGAGGGAGGATCTAATTACAACAACAATGGTGAGAAGCAATGAAAAAAAAAAGAGAGAGAAAAAGAAAGTGGACAAGAATGAATGAGAAGAAAAAAAAAAGATATGAATGAAAAAAAAATAAAGTTTTTCAAGTTTAATGCTTTTCTGAGAAAGAAGATGTTGTGTTATTAGGTTGATCAAAACGAAGAGGAATGGATGTACGGTTATCACCATAAGCTGGTGGAGGAAGGGTTTGTGCGAGAGCAGCAATTTCAGCATCTCTTACAGCTACAGCATCATGATCTTGATGTACAATAATTGAAGGTGTTTGTTGCATTGGACGGAAAGAAGGTTCACGTACAGAACTAGGTCGGATTTGTTGTTGTTGAGGCGAAAAGAATTTATTAAGAATTGAACGACGTTTATTATCATTATAAATATCTTGTTTTTCACCATAAAGTTGTCTAGCTAATTCTGGTGGTCGAAGTGATTCAAGTTGTGAAGCAGTAATATATTGAATTTGTTGTGCTTGGATGGATGCTGCTTGTTGTTGCTCCATGGCTTCACGTTGTTGTCGTTTGGTTGGTGCAGTGGCTTTATGAATACAAAAGACGCAAACACCTAACAGGATAAAAAAGAGAACGACAATAATGACGACAAAAAGAACTTCGTTGGTAGATGGTGTTGCCATGATGATGAATAAATTATTATGAAATTAAAATTATTAAGTATGTGTTTAGTGAGTAACGGTAGTAGTTGTAGTAAAGAAAACAAATAAAAAAAATGACTGAAACAAAAAAGATGAAAAGGAAAGGTATGTGTTTATTTGAGAAAAAAAAAATAGGAAAAGAAGATGAGTAAGTATAAAGAAAAAAAAAAAAAGAAAAGGATTGTTTGGTAAAAACTAGTCTATTTAGTTTGTGGCTATTTGATATAAAAAAAAATTATTCACTCTCGTTTTACACGTGCTCGTTAACTATACCAATAAATTCTATTGATGCCCCGCTTTATAGCTTTTTTCCCTTTATGCGCTTTTCCTTAATATATGAATCTATCCATTGGTCTGGACGCGTTTTCTTAAACCTTTCTCTATATCGAGCTTTGTTATACAAGGCCTACTGTTAAGTTTGTTCAGTAAGTAAAAAAAAAAAAAAAAAACCGAATGTAAGCTTTTTGTGAACTGATTCATATAAAGTAATCTTCCAACAATTACAAATAATGTAAAAACCACCATCATTATTATATAACAATATCCCCCCCTCAACTAACAGGCTTAAATGTTAATCATTACGTTTAATTCATATGAGTCTTTTATTAATAGTCACCCTAGTAACGTATTATTATAAACTTATAGAAAACAGTTTTTTATAACCGCCCTCATATAAATAACGTACTACCATGACAACTTATAACGTTTTTTTAGCATTAACAAAATAACACTGTGTTACTCGAAAATATATATTTTACCGAAATAGTATGTCACAAAAAAAAAAAAAAAAGACATGTTTCTTATAAATCGACACAACTTTTATTATAAAGATAAATGGAAAAAGAAAAAAAGTTACACGATTTCGATACACACGTTTATTATCATTATTTTAAAAAGCATGTATAAAAATATAATTGACTATTTTTATCGATTGTGATTATTTTAAAAAAACTATTCAGTTATATACTTATAATATAATGCTTGTTTACAACATTCAATTCGTGTTTTTTTTTTTCGTTTTCTCCCACTCTAGAAATCTGTCGGATCACATATAGATCAGTAGCACGATATTTTTTTTTTTTATTCTTCTCCCTTTTTTATATCTTTTACCCTTTTACCTGCTCCTTTATACAATCTCCACCCCCGGGATAAATCAAAATAATAACGCTAATGTAACTAGTACTATGTAGATCTATAAATGTAAAAACTGTCACATTTAAGCACATGGTCAAAGCATTGTCATTTCAGCAGTGATCTTCATATCTTTATAATTCCATATTTTTTTAAAAATTGAAAAAAAAAGGTTATATAATCGAAAGTGACGAGATACCGTTTCTCTATTAAATCTATTTATTGATTATTTCCTTTTATTTTCTCCTTTGTATTCTTACGTAGAAGATATATTTTGCTTGGGGGAAAAAACCAAACAAGTAACGATAAAGTTTTATTAAAGGGATTTTTCAACTGCTTCCACATGTGTATTACATTTTTAGCAAACAAATGCTTTTTTTTTTATTTCAATATTGTTACAGATATGGTGCCATGACATTAATTCAAACTCATAGGTAATAATAGCATACATTATGTTGTACCACATTTTAGTGAAACTCAGGACAACGTAGCACATATCATAAAAAACAAGAAGCACTTTTTTCTTCGTCTGTTTTTTAATAAGTTCTCGATGATCTTTTTTTTTTGTTGTTGTTACACAAGTGTTTTTTTTTACTCTTTTAGCGTAATTATTATTATTTTTTTCTTATTCTACTTTTCACAGTTCACTATGATATATATCGATTGATAATTCTAAATATTCAGCTACAAAACAACGGAAAATAATAGATAATGTTTGAGCTACTTGAAAATCAATATGTTCAGGATCATCCTATATAAATGTTGTTTTTATGAAATAAATTAGTACAATTGAAGAAAAAAAAAGATTTATATACCAGCAGAAAAAAAAAACATTTTTTTTTCTTTGTCATGGTTACTCTTACCGTTTCTTTATGCCAGACTTCCGGGAAAGGGTATGGAATTGCATGAATAATATCAACACCACGATGAAGAAATGGTAAATGATCATCTTGCATAATATGTCCCCTAAACGTTAATGGTGAATTTAAGTCGAACATTTGGGTAGTACCATGCGTTATTCTTTGTTCAATATGAACCAACTTGTTAAATAACCAACTTGTTGAAGGGTAATAATTAGGTAAAGTAGGATTGGGTGCACCTAAAAGATCAAGTAAAACAAGTACTTCGATCTTTTTAAGATCACCTGATTGTTCCCATTCCTGTGCCAAGTGTCTTTTTTTTTTTTTTTTTTTTTTTTTAGATATTTGGTATTTCTTATTTCTAGTTTTACCCATTCTTAACCCCCACCCCCTCACCCAATCATAAATATACCTTGCACCATAAATTGAATCCATATCTGTCCATTTTTCAAATGCTTCTTCACCATCAAAAAATACCATTTGTAAAGTCGTATCATCATTCTTACTATTTTTCAACGGGTTGTCTAAAGCAACAGCCATTTCCAATAGCATACCACATGGTACAGCTGAATCAGTGGCACCAATAAACTCAAAATCTTTATAATATTTTGAATCATAATGAGCTGACATGACGAGTCTTTTTTCTGCCTTGGGATTCAAAGTGGCAATGATATTTGTAAATTTAACTGGACCTACAGGTGTCATTGTAGTAAAAGTATCCAAAGTGACATCCCAATCCAGTTGTTGGAAATGGTTTACAATGATGGAACGTGCATTTTCATTTCCTGGTGTTCCTGCAATACGTGGAATGAACAGGGGCTTTGAATAATCTTGAATGGAGTAGTGTTGGTCTTTAAGTGTAGAAAGGGCGATTTGAGAAAGAGGTTTATATGCTTGACAACCAGTGGAAGTTAAATAAATCACTAGGAAAAGTAATAGTGACCATAGTGATAATAAAATCATAATTGCTGATAAATAATAAAAAGGTATAAAAAAAAATTATGCGCACTTTACACAAAAATCGAAAAGACTCCGTTTCTATATTGCTTTTTAATATTATTATTTTGTTGTAACATTTTTCAATAGGTTTTTTTTTATGTACAAAAAAAAAATGTGTTGAATTGAGATGGAATATATATGTGCAAAAAAAAAAATGGTTAATGAGTAAAAAAGAGTAGCAAAAATCGGAGGGAGGAGGGGGGAATATACAAGACGACTGCAATTTACTGCTCTCTGTGTTTTTTTTAATGACGATACAATTGATGATGGTTTGCAAGGTTACCCAAAGAATGAAAGCGACGACGACAAAAATCACATCTTGGCACAGTATCTAATACCGTAGATCGTCGTAATCGTAATAAATTGAAATCCACACTATGATTTAATCGTTCTACTTCTTGAAGAGGATGATTATTTTCTTCTTGTTGTTGCTGTTCAAGTAATGTTGTTGCAATACAATCAAAACTATTAAATTCTTCTTCATCCTTATAAAAATTCATCATAATAGTATCTTCTTCTGTTATCATAGGCGTTATACATTGGTCTAAATTATTCGTAGCAGTTGTAATGGATGATGTTGAAGTGTATTGTTGTTTATTGTTTTTGTTATCGTTATTTGAAAGTGTGGTTGTTGTGGGCACAATAATATTATGTCTTGTCATTATTATTTTAAAAAAGGAAAAATCAAAAAGGAAGAAGTTGGACGATCAAAAAAAAAAAAGAACAACAAACAAGCCAGGATTATATCGGTTTTTGTTTTTAAATTTTTTTTTTTTTTCGATTTCTGGAACGAGGATCTTTTTTTTTTTTTTATTTTTTTTTTTTTTTTGTTTGTTTGCTCAACAAAACTGAAACCAAAAAAAAAGTCTTTCAAAATGAAAAAAAAAAACTTGAGACAAATAAAAATAATAAAAAAAAAAAATGAAGAACAATAAATGGTTTTATATATAAAAGTAAATTATAATGTAAAATAAGAAAGAAGTAGGTACTAAAGAAAAAAAAAGGGGATCCTTTTTTTTTTTCGGGGGAGGGGGACTTTGTGTAGTATGTTTGTAATAGTTAATAGTAGTAGTTAGTAGTAGTAGTAGTAGTAGTAGTAGTAAAATTAGATAAATAATAAGAAAGAAAAAGGAAGGAATGCGGTTGTGTAAATTTGTGAATTATTATATTACTATAATATTTTTGTTTTCTTTTAATGTGTCAGGTTTGTATGTGTGTGTATGTGTGTGTACATATATAAAAATGTCTATTCATCATTTGGCATGAAGATCTTCTCCATAAACTGTTCATAACTCCTATAATAATAATGTCAGTCAAACCACAAATGACATAATAATGATTTTTATTGGGGGGGGGGAAACTTACCAACTTGCAACTTTATGACGATGAGCTATTGTCTTGACATCATTCGCTCGTTGTGCGAAAACACTTTTATAAAATGAATAAAAATTGGTATGAATGGATGCACGAAATGCACTAATGGCTGTAGCCCTTACAAGAGGCCCAAGCATAGCTTGTGAAACAACCATACGATCAAATAATGGTCCAAAATAAGGAATCTAATAAAAAAAAATCATGCCATTAGAGTTTCTTTGAGTGAAAGAATTTTTCTTTTTTTTTTTTTTTCACTCACCTTTGAATCCCGATAAACACGGATAGCAAATAATCCATTTTCCATCGGGGTAACAACAATCTGTGCATTACCAAAATCACCACCAATCGTACCAATTCGATAATCTCGATCATGCTCGTTCCAAACAATATGAACATGATCATTTCCAATATGTCGTTTCTTTAAATAATAATAATAATAATAATAAAAATTAAAACTTTCGAGAAATTTAAACACAACGCGTTTTTTTTTTTTGATTACCTTTTTCAATTGTTTTGGATCTTCAGGTTCCGTTGGCATTTTTGTAACATCATGGAAAATCATTTCCAAAGTAGAAGAACAATAATAATTTGTTTTTGTACCATTTGTAAGGTTGCGTTCAAGACCTCCAAGATAACCCGTATGAGTTGAAATATCAACTTCCCATCCTAAGCTATTCACAAAAGTATTATACATTTCGCTACCTTCATTGTTATGCAAAATACTTTGTTCATCTTCTTGACCAGGACCAACATAAATCACCGCTATCTTCATTATTTCCCGACTAAATAATCCAAAAAAAAAAATTCATGCAAAGATAATTTAATTTTTTTAAAGTTGCCAAATAATCCGCATAATTTTTGAAAATAATAATAAAAATAATAAGCTTACCCTTGTTTACGATCTAATCCACGTAAATCTCGATATAACGCAGGTGTTTTATTTAACATTTGGAATGATCCATCTTTTAATTGATCATAATTAATAAATCCAAGATGACTTAATAATAATCGACATTGTTGAAATGGTACATGGGATTTTTCGGCTTCGTGCGGAAATGCTGGTAAAAAATCTTTTCTTAATGAAAAATTAGCTGTCAGATGTGCATGTAATGAATCGGTGCGGTCCGAAGCTTTCTTACGACGTAGAATGTTCATTTTAGAATACCATAATCCACTATTATACAATTTAATGCAAGAAAAAAAAATGAGTAACTTTGGTATTTCACTTGTCATGGTTATTATCATCTTTGGCGAAATACTTACGCATCTGATTCTTGTTGTTCATTATTTTTACGTTCATCTTCCAAAAATTCATTTAATTGTTCACCAAATCTACCAACCATATTATTTTGTAGTTGTGTAAGGGGTATCGGGGTGTTGACATTAGTTTGGCAATCAGGATTAGATTCTCCAATTCTATAATAATTTATATCATGAATATAATAAATAAAAAGTCAATTAGTTGCTTATTTTCTCATCGTTTTTTTTCCTCTTCAAAAATAGAAAAAGATAACTAACTTATTTAATAACTCTCCTAACTTGTCTATCCGAGGAGAAGTGTGTCGTGTTGATCTAATTTTTTTAATAAATATGAAATTTTTCAATTAAAATATCCCTCATCAGAGAACAAAATTGTCAATCTAAAACCGAATTAAAGCTTCTTACGTGTCAAGAGGTTCACTTGAAGTAGGTCGTACACGAATACCAGGTCGTAATGAAAATCCTTGATCTTTTGGTTCCATTTCAATCGTTGGGTCAATCATGGATCGTGGCCTAGGCTTAGTATTCAAAACATCTTTACTTGAAGGCTTGGATTGTGCGTCCCAAACGTACCGGCCAGTTAAATCACGAACAATAACTCTTGCTTGTGGACCTTCTGCTTCAGTTTCAGGTAATTCAACAAATGCAATAATAGTTGTATCATTAAATGAAAAATATTGATATTTGTTGTGAAAGTCACTTTTGTCTTCTGTTGCTACGCCAGGTCCAACAATAGTACTATGAATTGTGGCAGGTCCAAATGGTGGTGCAAAATTATTAAAGTGATGTAAAAGATGTAATAAGACAGCTTCAGCGGACTCTTTGACATAGCCATGATCAGTTTCTAAAAATTCGGATCCAGTAACTACGCTCACATATTCATGATGAAGTGTAGGTCTTTTCTCTGTGATCAATTTGAATTTAAATGGTAGTTCTTTCTTTTTCGACGTGTTGCTACGTACGACAGGTGGTGGATGAGGTAATAGTTTTTCTGAACCACCCTCCTATTAAAAAAAAATTTAGAATTATTATCACAACACAGTATAAATAGTTCTTTCTTTACAATGAATATTAGTCGTTTACTTACTGAAGTGACATGAAGTGCATGTTCAATCACATCAAAAACAAGTTGACATAATTCTGTTTCCGAAAGAATCATTGGTTCAATCACCATTAACCATTCCAACAAACAGCTGAATAATTTGGAAATAATAAACCCTCGCCCATCTCGACTATTACGTTCATAATATCTGAGATGAATATTTAATGCATCAATCACCCGAGTAAGTACTTCTTGCACAATAACACCATCTGGATCCAATTCTTCTTTGTATATTTGAGCAAAAGTATTCAAACAATCTACAATGGTATTAACAATAGATATATTACTCCAATACAAATGATTCACCATTGCCAAAAGTGTTTCATAAATAATTTCTTCTTGTGGGTTATCACATTGAAGCATTTCATCCAATGCAAGACTACAAATAGCACCAAGAAGCATACAATGTGCATCTGGATCTTGCTCAATTTTTGCAGGTGTTGTGTCTGCATTCACGAGTCGTAATAAGAGATTTTTTAACCATACTTTTATCTATATATGTATATAACGTATATTTACAGAAAAACAGTTATTGACATGTATGAAAAGTCCAGGAAATTAGAAAACAAAAACTTACATCAACAAAGGAGAGTTGTTTCTCAGTGAATTCACCAATCCATTCCTTACTCACATCTAACTTGATATCTTTCAAGTGATTGGAAATAGATACAAGAGATCCCAAAATTGTTATACATCCACGTCGAAAATTTACTGGAACATCTCGAATAGTATCAGCATCCAGTAACTAAAATATGTACATATATGTGAGTCGTTTGTTTCTTTGTCCTTATTTTCATAAATATATATTTACCTGATTTTCAATGGCTGCAATAAATGATGGTATTAATATATATACACCAGGTAGACAACATGAAAATACACGACCCGAATTTTGGATAATAGATTGAATAATAACAGCATCACCAGAAGATAAACCCTATATACCGATATTTTTCATTATGAATCTTTTTGAAATCCTTTTTACGTTTTTCCAAGAATGTTCTATTTTTTTTCATAATAATAAGCATCCCCTTTGTTTTTTCTTTTTACTTTAAGTATAGCTTTATAAAAATGTGCATAGTATTGTGCGGATGCAGGTTCTTCCCGTCTTCGAGACATCATACGACAAAGACATCCAAAAGCTAATGCACGTCCAGTGTCATATTTTCTAAAATAATAAATATATTAATAAAACATCCTTCTCTCCCCCTTCTCTCTTTGTCAAGGTTTTACTATGTCAAAAACTAATCTTTTCTTACTCTGATAACTCAGTCGCTTGTAAAAGCCATGGTCCAACTTCGTATAAAGCAGGTCGTGGTACAATATGATAAGGTTGTCGTGATCGAATCTGGAGATAAAAAAAAAAGCACATATTGGTTAACAAATAAAGTTTTATATAAACACATAAAAACAAAAAAAAAAGAGTTTTACCCAAGATAATGTATCCCATATATCAACAACACAACTCATTGCTACTGCATAATTTTGTGGATCCTTCATAAAACAAAACAAACAAATAAAAAATTAGCAAACAAATAAAAAAAAAATATTATTTGTAATATTAAATTTTAAACAAACCTCTATTTCATTAACATTTCCAATTGCACAAAGCATATTTTTCCATGTACCCAAAATAATGGTATCATCCGTAGTTAAATTCAATAAATTAAGAAATTCACTACTTCGAAAAACACCCAGACCAGCTGGTAACTTTTCATTGACAGCTACCATATTGGTTGTAAGTG
Organism: Circinella minor; assembly: GCA_016758965.1. Taxonomy (NCBI): domain Eukaryota; kingdom Fungi; phylum Mucoromycota; class Mucoromycetes; order Mucorales; family Lichtheimiaceae; genus Circinella; species Circinella minor. The sequence goes on from JAEPRB010000181.1 coordinate 54,855, forward strand.
AAATAAGATCCATTTGAGGAAATCCAGCAGATATTGATGTTCGATTAGACTATATATGTGTAATATATATATATATCTTTTGTTAAAATAAAATACACCCATTCCAATACAATTTGTATTTATTTTTTTTATTATATATTTATATAAAAAGATATAGAAAAACAAAATAATAATAATAATAATAATACAACAAACCTTGCTTGACATTGTCATACTTTCTTCAATTCTATCTGCCGAGCTACTTGCACTACGACGATCCCAATCACGATTTTTATCGTCTTCTTTGATAGATCCACTTTTCAAATTCGATATTCCATCATTGTTATCCACATTTTGATGGTGTTGCTGTGGTTGCTGACCTTGTTGACCATGAACAAAACTTAAAAATTTACTACCTGAATCTTGAAATAATGTATCAAATTGGTGGATGCTTACAGTCCGTCGACCAGTACTTTGACCACGTTTTTGTGATCCACCACCAATGGATGCTGTACCACTGGTTATATTTGTTACAGGAGTCTGCTGTTGCTGTTGCTGTTGTTGAGATGGTTGATGAGATGGCATTGTACTCGTTGAAAAAGATGATGTGGGTATAATATTTTTGATACCAAATTTAACATTCCCCCCTGAAGATGATGAAGTAGGACCTGTATTACGACTTGTATTTTGTTGTGTACTTCCCCCTTCTTCTTCCAATACAGCAGCGTCTTCAATATCTCCAAGATAAGTGGAGCGTCGATCGGATGCTTTACTGCCTTTCTCAGAAAGTGAAATATTACTTGTATTGCGCATAATCATAACAGGGGGTCCTGTTGAAGTTCCAGCCATATCAAAAGCAGGTTGATCACCAGATTTTGTAATACCTTGTTTCGTTATGTTGCTGTTATTATTATTTTCAACTTGACCAAGCATCTTATCTTGAGAAATCATATCAACAAGTTGACCATCACTTGCTCCTGCAGATAACGGCCTTCCTGCAGTCAATTTTATAGGTTGCAGATCACCTTGAATACTTAAATGTCGCGAACGTACTTTGCTACGTGTACGATTACCAGTCATTGTCGGTAAATTGCTTTGTTGAAATAATACTTTTGTTTCATCGTGTGAGTGTTTATCAGATATATCGTATTCCACTTTATATAATCCAGAAGATAAAACGCGAGTCAATTTATGCATGATTTTCTAAAATTGATAGAAATAATAACAATAACCCCATTTTTTTTTTTGTTTTGTTTTAGTTTCTTATTCTAAATTTTGTAAAATTACACAAAAACGTTTTTTTTCTCTTCTTTTTATACCGTCCATTGGCCTAATGTTTGAGACCATCGCATTGAGTGGATCATATGTGCTTTCAATTCTTTCCATAGTTCCATATGAGATATTCTTGCGCGAGCAAATGCATGTAATAATGTCTAAACAAATAATAATAATAATAAAACCCTTTCAATAATTAATAACTTATCTATCCGCTCCTTTTTTTCTGTCCCTCTCTTTTTTTGTCTTTAAATCAATCAATCAACCAAATAACAAACCTCGCATATATAATCTGATAATTCATCCGCTAACGAATGTACAGGTATACACGTATATTTTACGGGTTGATTCATAAACCAATCTTGAATATCAAGCAAACAATGTAAAAGTAATTCCCTATTATAGTTAAAAGAATGTGGAATTATCAACAAAAACAAAACTGACTTTTGTATATAATATCGATAAAGTGTCGCTCTAGGCAGCGAAAATGGTATATGTATATAAACTTACCAACTTTCCCACTCCATATCAATTCCTCCTCGACTCACTGTAATGGCACGATAGACATTGATAGCATCCTTATACAGCACAACAAGTCCTTCCCAATCTGTTCCTGATGTTGTACCTGATTCGGGTTTATCTTTAAATCTTTGCCAATGATTCTCAAAAATCAATTTAATCATCAAAAAGTAACGACGCAAGAAACGATTCGCATCTGCATGTTTATAATCATCTTGTTGTTGAGCATCACTATCACCGCTTGTTGTATTAAGAACACCACCATCCGATGGTTTGATACTAGAAACAGTAGGAACAGAAGCCAAACTACTGGATCTTGTCACACTTCCTGGATATCCACTGGTTGTGGTTACTGGTGTACCAGCAATTTGAGTCCAACTACCTGTTCTTCGAAGAAATGAAGGTCGTTCATCCTCATTTCCAAGCATCCATACACCTAATATATGAATTGCACCTCGTGTAATATCTCGATAAGTTGGATTTGTACATGGAAGAATAAGAGCCTGACGTAAAACTTCATGTAACATTTCACGTGTTTCGTAAGATGAAAGGACGATTGATTTAAGAATAGGTGTTGCTGGTGATGAAGCTCCTGCAATTGCTGGCATATGAGGCAAATCTCCATAACTATTATCCAAACAATAACCAATTAAAAATCGAAGTAAGGTACGTAAAATACTAGGTGGACATTGAGGAAATCCAAAATCTATATTTCAACATCGAACAAAGCCGTATAAATGATCTTGTTTTTTTTTTTTCGTTATATATATGTGTATACACACAAAAAATAACTGATTTTTTTTTTTACCTTCTGTAGTAACTGATGGTATACCATCCATTTGTAATATCTTTGCAACTTGAGGTGTAAATTTGGTTAAATAATAAGTTCGAAATATACGGAATAAAAATTTGGCACTTGCCGTGGCTGCATCAATACCAACACCAGTCGCAATTCCATCATCGCGTTCTATATTATCACCTGGAGGGTATTCATAATCATCTGGTGGTGGAGGAGAACCAGCAGCAACATATGCAAGTCGAACAAGATTGGAAAGAAAGATATGAAACAATGTAATAGAATCGTTATATGTAGGTGTCGTTGGACTAGGGTATAATGGTGCTTGTTCATCACCTAATATTAATAATCAAATTATTATTAGTTTTCAACACAAGTTTATCATAATGATTTTACATAACCTCCCCCCCCCATTCATTACTCTTTTATTGACATTACCGCGAATAAAGGATTGATGTAATTTAAGTTTTGATTTTTTGATTCGACTATCACGTTCCAAACCATGCCCAAAAGCTCTTTCTGCATGTCGCTCACTTAATTTTCGTACAAAATGTAAACCGGTTGTATGTGATTTAGACGCATGAATTTCTTCTGGAGGATGTAAAGGGTCATTCTCGTTGTTATTACTTGGTAATGTTGTATTATATGATATTGAACTTTGCAAAGGTTGAATTTCGTCGAGAATAAATAAATCGAGTGATATAGCATTAGAGAAAAGTTCCATACATTCTGGATATTCAACAACTTGATCATTTAACCATAATAATAATAAATGAAATCCTAATGCTCGTAATCGTATATGATTTCCATGATCTAAAATGTATCCCAATATCTTGGCTAATATCAATTCATTCTATTAGCTAACTTGAATATCCCAAGTTTTCCAGTTTGTCCCCTTCCCTTCCTTCCCCCCCCCCTTTCACATATCCAAAACTCACCAATATTCTTTCGTTGCCATCCGTTTCGCATAAGTTCAGGTACATAAAGAAATATTTTTCGTAACAGTAATAAATTCTTTTGTAAATATACAAGCTCTTTTGATGACCATGATTGAGGCCGTTCGCTCTTTTCTATTAAAAACCCATTATTACATTAGTCAATATAAATGAATAGATGAAAACGCGTTAATAAAATCCTCGACGATTATTTTTTTTTAAAAAAAAAACAAAAAATTACGTTTAATCTTTTCAATATGATGAATACAAGTTTCATAAACAACATGAAATACTTGCTCTGCATTTTCTTGAAAGAAACGCGCTTGATCAAATGTATTTGTTGCATCTTAAATTAAAAATTTAATAAAATATGTCAATATACATACATATATGTAATTAATTTTCGTGATTAAACATTTTTTTTTTAAAAAAAAAAAAACATATAAACTAGATATAGTTAAAGAAAAACAATATTCTTTTTTTTTTTTTTTTTTACCAATATAACTCCATAAACTTTGTGCTCTAGATTTGATCTTTTGACGTTCGTCCAAAAAGGTTTTTGCTTTCTTTTTTAGTTTTTCGCCCTTGTCATCTTTACCAGCAAGTGAAAATGTCGACGTAGAAGGTAAAATGGGAATATCTGTCCCTAGTTCTCCATTAGTTCTTGGTAATGTTGTATTATTCGATTCTTGTGACGCCATGAGATCGCTATTGTCTTTTGTGGATAAATTACTATTGGTATTCGTAGAAACTTGTCCTTGTTGTTGAGAAATATTCGTTGAAGAATTATTATCATTATTATTACTGTTGTTATTGTTGCTATTATTTGTTGCAGTGGATATATCTTGTTGTTCGTTATTGCCTGACACTGGAGTTGTTGTTGTTGTTGTTGTTGAATGAGGCATAGATGTCTTACCGAGAGTAGAAGAACTTCCACTTCCCGGTATAAGCGTTTTCTTCATTACGGAGCTTGCCTTCCGCATGACAAAAAAAAAAAAAAAAAAAAAAGAAGAGAGAAAAAGAAAACTAGCTACCTTAAACTGCGTAGTTTTTTTAGTATATTTATTATTTTTAATAACAATTTAATATGAACCGATTAAAAAGTTAAAATTGAATAATAAGAAAAAAAAATAGTGAAAGAAAAAAAAAAGGAAAGGGCAAAAAAAAAAAAAAAAAGTTAGAAAAATTGGACGGGTTTGCTGGAAATATGGGTCAGGTAGTACACATACACATATACATTATATAACCAATCCGTAAGTTGGCTAGGGCGTCCAGGCACCAAAGCCCCGCTCTCCCTCTCTCCACAAAAAAATAATAGAATGATTGGCGTTTCTCATCCCGACGTGACAAGTTACCATGGAAAACAATCTGTATCAAAAAGCCGATATATATGGTATTTATTGACAATTGGGATAGATCTGGTGTGAGTGTTTTGGCTACAAAATATATAAAGTGTATTATTTATGACATTATAATTTTGTACCATATTATTATTTACGTCTTACTAAAGAAAGTTAAACGGTAATTCATTTATACATGTTTTGATTAAGGAGGAGAAAGTAGGCGGCGAGAGAGGAGTAATAATTATTATTACCATTATTTACGTCATGTGATAACAACATTACAGGGAGTATTCTGTTTAAACATTAATGTTGTCATATACAGGTTCAGAACAAGATATAATAATAATAATAATAATAATAACAGCGGGTATCTTTTTCTGTATTTTTCCTCTCCTGTATGCATACATGTATATGTATATGTAAAATTAGCTGTTTATTAAAAGGAATAAACAAAGATCGTCCAGAAAAAGGAGACGACATGCTTTCTTTTTCTTTTTTATTTTCTATATAAAGCAACAAACAAGACTAATGTATAAATTATTTCACGATAAAAACATCTAGTTGTTTAACATTGCACTGAAACACACAACTCATAAATTATCTATTATTATATCTAAAAATGACCATAAAGCTTAAAATGATTTCTGTTTTTTTGCGTTCTTTCATTGTTTTGTTAACATATTCCTAAATATTTCATTTCATTCGGATGAATAGTTTTACCGTTTATAACTACACAACATTTTCACCCCACAACCCCCCAATTTCAATATTATTTTTGTTGTCCTTAAACTTCAATATTTCATATTCCTGAACATCTTTAGAAATGAGCGAAATCAAAATACTATGTATGGCTAGTTGAACTATACTTAATCTATTCAAATCTGTCTTTTCTCACAGTCAACTATATGTAGCATTATCTCGAGTACACACACGAGATTCTCTATAGATATTTCTTCTTCACCTCAAACAGCCAATATAATTTACTGACAAGCTTTTTCTAATATACACACCTAACTAATAACTTGAGCTTAATATAAATTGATGGTGCTCCTAAGAGAGATATCCATAACTATTTAATAGTTTTTTTTTCTTTTATAATTTCATACAAAAAAAAAACATTATATTCATAAAACCGGTAGTATTTTTTAATACCTTTAATGAGTTTGAAGGGGGTTTGGGGACTTTCCCCCCGACGCACTACCAAACTGTAGCCCGAAGGATTTGACACTAAGCGAAGTGAAGGGGCTCAAACGAGGAAGGTGCGAAGGTAACGAAGGCTCGTGAATTCTAGTTTGTCTTAATTGGTGGCTAATACGTACGTAATTCCAAATTTTAATTCTAATGTGTTAACTATTTCCTTAGCAATTTCAAGCACTCCGTGTCTTCTTGAGTCATTTACATCGCTTAAACTAAATCCGGTTGTAGCTGCACCAATCGAAGTGTTCAAACATTTACTTTATGTAACCAGTACGTTTGAAACGTGTGTGTCTATTGTAAGTTTCTTCCCGTCTTGTCTATTAATTATAGAAGGATGATTTGTACCAATGGGTAGAGGAAGCGACATAACTTGGATTACTTTTTTTTAATTTTCCATATTGGTTTCGATGAGAGTGAATGGATTTTTTTCTGTCATATACCTCATAACTGCTTGGTTGTTGTTAAAATTGACAATACGTAATAATCCAGACAAAAGTCAAAATTATTACAGCTAGTAAAAATGAGCCATTTGATTTTGATATTGAGCTGTTATCAAATGAATATAAGCTCTACCACATATTAAGATAAATATGATCCAAATGAAACATGATAGGATTCATTATTTGATATCAATTTTTATTCAAAAAAATAAATATAGAGCAAATGTATTTTTTATTTTTCTTTTTGCTTACTGCAGAATTGTCCCAAAACATTAATGAATGCTTGATCCAAGCTTGGTGATCTTAGGCTCAGAGTTGTAAACATCCCATTTATGTATACCAGTAACTTAAATTTACTTGATATGGCTCCATTTCCTTCAAACAGTTCAATTTGGATATTAAGGCACACTTTTCAAAACCATACGTAGCCCATTTTTATTTTGAATGACTAAATTTAACCTCCAAAACTGTACTTGTGGATGCAACGCCAAGTCCATGTTCATAATTTTACAAGTTTCATCATTCAAGGATACATACGTATTGATGCTGTAAAAGTAGTTTTGAAAATGGTGATGTTTGCAAACCGATTTTGAAGCCTATCTTCAATTTCTGGAGTACAATTCGAACAGATATTATCCTGAGGATCTCTCAATTAACCTTCTGGCGCGAATAATCCATTTTTTTATGCCAGTTCTAAACACAACTTGTTCATTTTCCCAATGCTATTTTTTTCATTTCCTTCATAGTCACATATTGAAAATGGTTGTAGTTGCAATGTATGTATCTTTCACGTATATTTTATATACTTAAGTAAAATATCGGTGATTCGATAAACCAGTATCCGGTGAACTTTCTTAAATATTTACCGGATTTATAATGGTTTTTTTTTTTATTTTGTATAATACTACTTTTTTGATTAGTAAAATCAGTAGTACAGAATGCTTAAACGACATATCAGCTTTTTCCTTTGTTTCTAAGTAATTAATTCGTTTGTGCAGCAAATAAAAGTATTCAGTTCCTTCTTGTCATTAAGAGAAAGTTCGTCACCAAATTTTTGATACGTAACAGTGTCTCTTTTTTGCCAAATTCTTATGGATACTTTTTTGTTCTTCATCATTTCCTTCTTTCTCAACTTCTTCTTGTACATACCTGCTCGTTACCGTTAAATATGTAACCGTTGATGTAATTCATTTCTACACATTCATCCTTTATTTTAATACAAACACACTTTGTTGTAAATTTATTTATTGATATCCTGTCTCTGGTTCATTGTTTCTATTTCATGAATATTTTCACTTTTATCGCTAAAAGAATAACTCACAGTAGTAAATCTGTGCCTAGTAAGCAGCTAGCTCCATTATAATCTTTTTTACCATGTTCATCTTAATCTAATCATAGTATACAGTATTCTGTATTTACTAGCTGAGTCTAAATAGTTAAACAGGTATTTCGCTAAACCTGTACAAATCCTCTCGTATATTGAGTACCGGTTTTTACGAAAAATTACTATATTATTATTATTATTATTATTATTAGCAACCCTTCCTGTCACTTCGCTCGGATAAATGAGCCCCTTTGCTTCGCTTCCGGTCATTTAACGGATTGCGTCGCAAAAGGGGGTTCCCCTTTGATCCCCAACGGCGCTTCGCGCCTGGTAGCAACGATATTCAAGGCTATATAATACTTTTTAAGATAAAAAAAAAATATATCAGATATTAGTGATAAAATAACATTTTTTTTACTCCTTTTTTGTGTAAAAGTTATTATAAATTATTATTATTATTATTATAAGTATCACAAATAAGCGTGATAGGTACATGATTTAATTGGCTCAGGCAATGTCATACTTCTGGCAAAGCAATGTCTTATTTCGGGCAAAGCAATACCCTATTTCGGGCAAAGCAATGCCACATTTTAGGCATTGCCAATAGTATAAATATCCCATAATTATTCTCTATCTTTACCTTTAAATCTTTTAGTCTTTTAACAATTAAATAATTGGCCTGACAATAGTTTTCTTTGAGCATAAAGTCTCTTAAACTCATTATATTAATATTTCTCTTTTGTGGATTCAGACGTAATATAAGAACGCCTACAACTCAAATTTCTATTCTATTTCATATCATTTATTATTCAAATACAACTACATAGTGTATTATTTCTTTTTTATTTTATATCTTTATACGAAGTACTTCAATCACGCATTGAGCACTTCACTAGGGCGAGTTCCAGATCAGTTGTCAGAAAAGGTTTTTTTTTTATTCTACGTACGTACATGATATTTTTCCTGGACAAGTGATACGTACTGATTGTTAATTGCTACGTAACAAATAAAAGTATACGTACACAATATATATCAAATGGTGTAAAGTATTTATGTAATTTATTATACAATTTTATGTAGTAAATATACACAATTTATTAATCATAATTATTTGCTTATGTATTTAATATATCCCCATACAGTATGATCTGTGAAAGAGTTTGGTCAACACGTAATGGTGAACCTGTTGTTGTAGAAATGTCCTCGGGAAGAGCTACATCAGCTACTGTGTTGGGTGCTATTTCTTCTGTAGGAGTTGTAAACTTGTCAATGAGAGAGCCTGGAAATGTGAAGATAAGAAAAGTGGCGAGTGTAAGGCACCCAATGATAAGTTATCAACGCCAAAAGGAACTACAGGTGCTCATTATATGCATTTTTATTATTGATACAATGAATATTATGGACACGTTCCCAGAAATGTAAGGATTTTTATATTGTTATGAATAACGCTCCTAAATACATGTTCCTAGTATGATCAACCTTTTATCTTCCTCCTTATTCACCGGAACTTAACGTTGTTGAAGACTTTTAATCTATTATTATGTCGAAGGTTAAACGTCATCCATTCAAGGTCACGGAAACCCTGACTGGTAGAATAGTTACGTCTTGCGAAGAAGTTCTTCTTCAACATCTTTAAAATTGTATTCAACATTCTGTGAACTTATTCTAAAAGTGCTTAAATAAAGAACCTATTTAATTGCTATTTGTTTCTCACTAAGTAAGACCAATTGGTTTTCAGGAAAAATGACTAATTTTTTGGTAAAGCGACCAATTGACACTGGAAATACAGTAGTTATATATATCTAACCTTTTTTTAAAAAAAATATTTGTTGTTCTTTTTGAAAAAAAAAAAAAAATTGCTTTTTTTCCCAACACAAACTTTTAGATATGTGTAAAAATTTGTTTCCATGGATAGAAGTAAAAAGCCAAACATATATAAAAGCTATTTTGTTGTCCTACTAAGTAATAGTAGAATATGCTAACCTCATTTGTAATTGACATTCCCTTAAAATGAATGTGTATCAATGGAAGCAAACAATTTAAATGAAAGAAAAGAAAAAAGTGTTAAAAGTTCTTGTTGTTAGCTTGTTACTTATAGTAACTAGGACAACGACAAAAAAAAAAAAGCCTGATACGCAAAAAAAAAAAAAAAAAAAAAGATAAAAGGACCCGCTGTTGGTTGAGTCACACTTTTTGGTTTGTTATATAAAGTCTTCTTTGAAGCTCTCTGGGTTTCTTTTTTCTCGCTTTTTTTTTTTCCTGCAAAGCGACACATTTATAAAACGCATAGGCCACCATCAAAGAAAACAACTCTCATTAATCATGAATAATCAACAACCAAGTAATGTATTTTAGCTTTTTCTCAATTAAAAAAGCGAGTTTATATATATATATATATATATATATATATACAATCTATTATCTAAAAGATTGTTTTTTTAAAAAAAAGAAAAAGAAACACCTCTTTTTTTTTTTTTTGTTCTTATGCATTAGCTTTTTATAGACAACAGTTTTTTTTTTAATTAACATTTTTTTACAATAATAATAATAATAATAATAAATAGCTTCTCGGCTCGACATTAATAGTGGCAGAAAGCAAGAATTAACTGCTCCAACACCACAAAATACACCTATCAATCCTGCACCCATTACTTCGAATTATCGTCCTTCGATATCGAGTATTTCTGAAGATACGATAACCGCCACCACAGAAAAAGGTAAATTCTTGTTTTTTTTTGACCCGTGTTTTTTTTTCAATTTTTTTTTTCCCTCCAATAATAAATATCACTTAAGCGATATCAATATATAAATTTATATATGTATTCTACATATATTAGATAATAACAATAATCCTGACGCTTCCAACTTGACAGGTGCATTTACAAGTAATCCTGCCCTTATTAGTATGCTTCAAGGCAAATTAGGAAATCTTGTTGGTCGTCGCTCTGGTTATGTTCATTCTTTACCTTCAAGTGTGAAACGGCGAATTCACGGTTTACAACATTTCCAGGCGAAACATGCTGAATTGGAAGGGAAATTTCAAGAAGAAGTTTTAGCATTGGAAAAGAAATATCTTGAATTATATACACCCCTTTATAATAAACGTGCTGAAATCATTGTAGGCGGTTATGAACCAACAGATGAAGAAGTTCGTCTTGGTGAAAAAGTGGATCAAGATGAAGAAGATGAAGAAGAAGAGGAAGAAAAAGGAAAGGAAAAAGAGGATTTGACAACAACAAAAGAAGATGAAGTTACTAATGACATGGTGGGTATTCCCGAATTCTGGTTAACGGCATTAAAAAATCATCCTCAAATCTCGGAGACCATCACTGAACTGGATGAACTAGTATTAAAACATTTGGTGAATATACGCATGTCATACATGGATAAACCTGGTTTTAAACTTCATTTTGATTTTGCCGAGAATGAACACTTTACAGATAAGACATTGACAAAAACTTATTATTATCAAGAACATGCGTATGGTGGTGATTATGTATATGATCACGCTGAAGGTTGTGATATTCATTGGAATGAGGGTAAAGATTTAACTGTCAAAGTCGAAACTAAAAAACAACGCCACAAAGGTAAAATATAATTTTCGAATGGCATATATTCACTTTATTAATATCATATACAAATACAATATATCTAATTACTTTCTTTTTAAGGTACAAACAAGACTCGTGTTGTCAAACGTACTGTTCCTGCCGAAACTTTCTTTGCATTTTTCCATCCTCCATCATTCCCTGATGATAATACCGAATTGGATGAAGAAGAAGCAGAAGGTTTAGATGCCAAATTGGAAGTTGATTATGAAACTGGTAAGGGAGAAATATATAAAAAAAAGATCTTTTTTTTTCTATTGTTTGCCTCAAGAAATAATAATACTAATACATATAACGTAATATTTATAGGTGAGGAATTCAAAGATAAAATCATTCCTCATGCTATTGATTATTTTACTGGAAAAGCATTAGAATATGAAGATTTTCCAGCCGAAGATGAATTTGAGGTAAATTTAAAAATATAGTTCTATCAGGGATTATATATATATATATAACAATAACAAATCATTGACATTATACTTCTTATTCTACATTGTTTTGACAGGATGAGTTTTATGAAGATGATGAAGATGATGAAGACGATGATGATGAGGAAAGTGATGACGACGATGACGATGATGATGGAAAGGTAATTAAAAACAGATCGATATTTGATATATAAACATATATAGACAGAAAGGAAATTAATAAGATGATCAAATTATTCTATATAGCAAACTACCAAGGGTGAAAATGCACCTGAATGCAAACAATCGTAATATAATGTTTTGTTTAGTATGATATCTAAAACTACAAGTTAATTTCTTCTCTCTTCCATTATCAAGTATTCCTCAAAAAGAGGTTGAGGAAAAACCAAACTCTTCCCCTTTTATAATGTTGTTTTAGTAAAAAAAAAAAAAAACAAAGAATATTTTATATACATAAACCCGCATTATTGCAAATATTATCTCCTCACTCATTTTTTTTTTCACCTACTTTTTCCTTTCATCTCTTTTTTCTTCTTCTTCTCTTTTACAATATACAAAACTTTATACACATCAATAACAAACAAACAGTTCACGATACACAACAATACATTCCTATATATATATATATATAACAACTGTTTATTTTTATTTTTTTTTAAAAAAAAAGATGAAATATTTAATAAAAAAAAATGTTTCTTTTGTTTAAAAGAAGGAGAGATCTAATCTCTGGGAATAGCTAAAGCACTACTTTGCCAACCACCAAAACCAATAGCAAATACAAACATATTTCTTAAACTAGGAATTGCTTCAGGTATTGTTTTTGGTTCTACAAACACATTTGATTCACCATGACCTATGGCACCATTACTATTAGCACCCCATGTTAAAAGATCACCTTGATTTGTTAATGCTCCACTATGATAACTAGCAGAGTATATATATAAGAACATCATTAAACCAGATCGAATTAATATATGTATTTTATGTGCTCCATCAAATTTTACACTTGTTATCATTCACAAATTGATCTCTCTCTTTCTCTAAATAATATAATTATGGTCTATTCTTGAAAGAAAATAAAAATACATTTTACTTACTCTCCAAAAGACACTTTACAAATCCCATGTTGTAATTGATCCAATACTTCTGGTTCAGTTTCTGCTGTATGATCCTGGTGACCTAACAACACTTTACCATCTGCTGTATAAACTGCAAAATTTCGAAATTGAGCTGAAACAAATCGATGCATTTTTCTATTATTTCTGCCTTCACGTTCATTTAACTCCGGTTTAGTTGCACCATATTTAGTTAATTCAGTTGTCAAAGTTGCTGGTGTTAATGTTAAAGGATCCGCTAATTCTGTCCAAATTTTAAATACACGTCCATAACGTGTTAATACCAGAGTACATTTCTCTAGACCTGCCATCTAAAGATATAAATATATATATATATAGTATCTCAATTAGTTAAAAACAAAATTCCAATCATGTACATATATAGAAAAACTTTACTTATATATTTGTTTTGTATATTTTACCTGTACAATTTTATCACCTTTTTCAATGGATTTAAAAGGCAGAGAATTCTTCTTGGCATCCGCTTCTATGCTTTGTAACGTTACACCACTAGCTTCTGCGTTAATCTCCAAATCTGGTAAAGTCTCTTCTGCATTGGTGACTATATCAGGATGCTCGATCCGTATAAGTTTTCCTTCACTTGTAAGTAAAGAAGAATAACCCCAGTTGGCAGTAACTTGAACAATTGGTTTTGAGACACGAATACGTTGAACAACTTGATAATTATCCCAATGCCATACACTACCATCTTGTCCAAGGGCAATTGCGTGTGATCGTCCACATGAAATGGCTTGAATTTGGCTTGGCACTTGAACTAGAGTTGGTTGAGAAACAAGTAATGCACCAAGAGATAATCGACTTACCATGTCACCATGCATCTATTTTTTTTTTTTTGCATGATAATAACTCTATGTTAGTAACATCCATTTGTCAAGAAAAGTTATATGATATACACGTGAATGAATGAATGAATGAATGAAAAACAAAACAAAGATACTTTACCCTTCCCCATAACCAAACATGACCATGACGATCTAATGCATGAAAACCCCATCCAGATGATACAATATCCACAATACCTTTACCACGTAAAGATACAAGTTCTTTTGGTGCTGTTATATCCGATTGTCTTGCATATCTACCATGGTGTTGTCCAATTAAATCATAAACATCCCTTTTATTATTAATATACAAGTTATTTGTTGTTTTGTTCTGTTTTTTTTTATTATTATAATAACAAGAAAAAAAATGGACATATACCTATTTCTAAATCGTAGGTTGATTGCATTTACTTGAGGTGGATGACCTAATCTACCATCCATATTCTCACCCCAAGTATAAACAACCGAGTCTTTCAGTTTTAAATATAACTGTTTCCACCCTGAATGTCGAAAACTAGCATCATGAGGTAAATTATAATCTGAAAAAACGCGATGTTTCCATAGTAACTCGTCATTGATAAGTTGAGAAAAAGCTTTATTGGTACATGCAAGATGGACAAGAGATTGTGCGTCGAGATTATAAAGAATATTATCAATAAGAATATCGAGTGGTAAGTCAAGTAGTTTCATAATAATACTGCCAAGAATAGTAGTAAGTTATGAATAAAATTAAAACAAGAGAACGTTTTTATGTTACCAAGTTTTTTTCTTGTCTGGTGTACTTATCACCCCCCACAAAAAAAAAAAAAAATAACTCCAAACTATAAATGGGAAATGCGTATTGTATACACACATGATATTTTTTTTTTTTTAAATTAGATCGATAATGTAAAAGTTATTACTTTTTTGTTATTGCTTATTATTAAGGATGTTATTGTTATTGGGTAAGTGAAATGCAATATTTGTTGTTGTTGTTAAATATGAAAAAAGAAGAAGAGTTATATACATACATTATTGTTGACAAAAAAAAAATGTGTGAAATGAATAAAAAAATAATAAGGGGAAGATTATGTATAAGAATGTTATAATATATATATATATATATATATATATTATAATAAAAAGGAAGAGAAAGGGGGGTTATGTAAAATAAGGAATATGATAACAAAAAAGAGATATGAATAATAATAAAAAAGGTAAGAATAACAACTATAATGGACTTTTTTATGATAATGAAATTAAAGAAGGTTCAGGTGGTAATGTATTAAATTTTTCTTGCAAGTTTAATAATCTTGGTGTAATGTTAGATTGTAATTGAGTTCTTAAATTATGATCTGGGATTTGTTGTAATAAACGCATGAATGAACCAGCGCAATCATCAATGGCTTCTTTTGCTGTGATCAAATCTCCAGCATAATAAGCTGATCCACGCGAATCTTCTGCAAAATTGACCTATCATGTTAAATATTATCGTTAGTTATCATGATATCTAACTAAGGTCTTAATTGAAAAAAAAAAATTATTATTTTACCTCATCAACAGCTAATGCATATAATCGATATACATTTTCTGTTTCTTTTTGAATTTCCACATTAGATACTTCTGACGCGTTCGATGCTCTTCTTCGAAATAAAGACATAAATTGTTGTCCTGAAATTGTTGGATTGGATGTCGTAAATTCACTCATATTAGAACATTTACTTGTTCTTCGTTTTGAAAAATACTGCGGCGGAGGAGGAGCTAATGATATTGATGTAGGTGATCCCACTATTACTTCTTCTTGTTCTTGTTGTTGTTGTGGTAAATAATCATTTTCTTTTTTTTCTTCATGATTTGAACAAAAAGTACAATAATAAGTACTTTTATTCATTATATCAATATTTGATTTTGTATTAGAAGAACGACGGCGACGACGACGACGACGAAGACCCAGTGGATTGTTTATATGAGATTGATCAGAATTATTAAACCACATTATAAAACTACTCCATTTAGCTTTTAAAAATGTTGATGAACGACATGAAATAATCATTTTAATTTGTTGAGTGGCAAAAAAATAAAAATAAAAAGAAAGGAATCAAAAAAAAAAAAAAACAGGATCGTAAATAAAAAAAAGTTTTCATCATTTTGTTCTACTCCGCGTAAGACGCATGAAAGGAGACAGAAAGAGAAAGAGAAAAGGTTTGTTTTTGTTTTTTTTTTTTTGTTTTGGGGGGGGGGAGGAGGGGAGGAGGGGAGGAGAAAAGATAGGACAAAAAAAAAGGAGTTAAGATAAAAATTTGGTAAAAACCAGATACTTGGCCTGTTACATTTATGAAACTATTAGTGAATAATCAAGTATATAATTGAAATGTAACTCTTTTATGCTGCGGATCTTTTGTAGAAGATGTTTAAAAAATAAAAAGGGGAGAAACCCTTGTGATGAGAAACAAATGGACGATCCTCTTTTATATATATAAAACAATTATATACGTACCCATTTTTTTTTCTTCATATCATTTTTTGTTAAACTCCTACTTTATATATAATATATACCCCCCTCCCCTTGTAGATTTTTCACATAACATAAATGATACATTACACTCCTTTTTTATTATTAGTATAAATGTTCATAAATGATGTATGTAAATGATGTTATATATATATATATATATTACAATGATGAGGTTCCTTTTTTTATTTATTTTAACAAACGAATCATTCACTCACTATTATACGTATTAATATGTATATTTTTGATTTATATAAAAGTTCTTTATCAACTCCTATGCAAAAAGGCGTCTATTCTGCCCTTCTTTTTTTATTTATCTCCTCCAGCATAAAAAGTTACATTAATAATAATACGGAATAAGTATAATAATGAATCTAACTTAAGGACGAGTAAAAAACACTGCATGAATCTTTTCTTTTTTGTTTGGGTGGCAACTAAATCACCTTTACTCCTATTTTTTTTTTTTTTTTTTTTAGGTTTTCGATTATATGATGATATAATATATTTTGTCTATTTCATTCTTTTTATTATAACCCCACAAACCTTTTTTTTTTTAAGATACGTAATCATTACTTTTATAGACAAGAATAGATTTATTTTTTATTTGTTTATCCGAAAAAAAGATTATCGATATATATTCTATATAATAGGTTATATTCATTTTTATTGTCTACTGACTCATATTCATTTAAAATAGGCAAATCAAATTATAATAATTAGATGTGGAAATCGAAGAGGTAATATAACCTAAATGTACTACACAAAACTTAAAATAAATCTAAGATGATCGGAAATCACTGTGATATATTATTATAATAGAATAAATCAAAAGTCTATATTGTGATAAAAAAAAAGTTGATCTTGTTCCATTCATATATAAAACTTGAAATACAACTTGACTAATCTAGCCAAAAAAAAAATGAGATGAAAAGGGGGTGAAAAGGTTATTTATGCATCTGAGTGAAACAAAAATTCATTGTTCTTGTAAGACCCGCCTTACCAAAAAAAAAGACTTTGTTCTTTTGTTAATCTCCTCCCCCTAATTACCATATTATTTCATGAATTACTTTGAATAACATATATATAAAGAGTGAAATATAGCTACTACTTTATATCATTACAACCAAAATTCGAATGAACTTATGTTTCCCTGAATGATTTGAAAAGCTTTTCCAAAAGAAGGGAAAAAAAAAAAAAAAACTTTCACAATCCTTGCTGTGAATTTTGGAGATTGACATTGGGATAGCTCTTTCAAAGTTTTATACGTTCCCTTACAATTGTTCTTACTGTTGAAATCTTTGAAAAATGTTTTCAAGTGGACTAACTAAAACCTATGAACTTGCAAAATCAATCACTACGTGAAATTCTCATTTAGAGTGGGTATAATAAAAAAAAAAAATAGAAATGCGATTTCATAAATACTCCATAACGTAGGTGGAAACTCTCATTGTTTCTTATATCAACTATAGATACTTTTGTGATCTCAACTCATTTTATTTTATTTTAGACTGGTTGGTTGTAGTACCTGTGAAGAAAATAATCGTGGGACCCCATATAAAAAAAAATATGCATTTTATCCATTGGAAGACAGCTTAAAGTGAGGTTTCTATGCGAAAACAAGGGCAAATCCTTCCAATTGGGCCAGGTCTCTCGAATGGTATCATGTGGTGTGACCTCCGTGGTGTCAACACTGGTCCACCTTAGTTGAAACATCATGGAATGGGTAAGTAACCCCTTATTTAAGCTCGCCACCCTCGATAAATATTCAAAAAAGGGGACATAAAGGAGGCATTGTCTTAGTACTAAAAACTTGTTCTATTTGTGTGATCCATAACAAACATGAATCCGAATGAAATATTCCACTTTGACTCCGTATCAAGTAACCCTAGTGGGATACATACACTTCTTGATGATGAAGAAACGCATACCACACATCCCCGAAACGTTCAGCATGAAAAACATGCAGAAGTATGAACCGGATTCTGTTTCTTATATATACTGAAAGGAAAACTAACTATCTTTTTTCTATTGTATATGTGTAATTAGACAAAATTGGTATTACATCAAGGCAAAAAGCAATACACAATTCATACACCATCGACAGCAGCAAATAACAGTCCTCACCGCCCAAAGCTCGCTGTCGATCTCTCAAAGAATCATTAAAAGAATATGTCTACTTTGCAACTTCACATTCGAAAACGGCAAATATATAAACAAGAACAAATTCGAGAAAGAAAAAATCAATCATTAGTCGATCTTCATGTATTTGATTATATCAATAACCTTTTAACAAATATGCCATACGATGGTTTGCCAAAAAAAAAACTCTGGTCAACAGATTTCAATCGATCAGATATACACGAATCTCAGTTTATTGATATTATTAATTATATCCTCACATCTTTTCATTTACATTGCTGATCACCCGGTTTACTGTCTAACAATCACGAACGAACTTATTTTGTTGAACATATCATACCCGGCCTTGTTGCATCAAGCAAAAAACATCCGGCTTGATACAATTTCGATTGTGTGAATTTGAAATGCTGGACATTAAAGCTATAAATTTAAAAGATAATGAAAAAGGCTCCACGACGCTTTTTGGATGCCTTAGGTTGTTATGACTTCGAGTATGGAATGTCCAAATCCTTATATTGCCTCCATTTTAAAGGTCAGTGATAAGAGAGTTGGGTATATGATTCAAAAAGATTTAACATAAAATAGAAAATGAGTTGGGAAAAAAAATGCATTTTACTCACAAGGCTTTTACCACTGATTTTATAAAAATAAAAATAGTGGCAGTATAAGGATTCTATGGAAATAGAAGCAGTTGCAGCCAAGGCTTTAAAAATTGGTTATAATTATCCTCCTCCGACTTTGGCCAGATGCAGGCAGGTTTAAAAAAGGTTACTGTATCAGAAAGGTCAGAGACAAAGAGATCCCTAAACGCGGTTTTGTCCCTCATCGCCGATCCCGTCGTTCCTACGCTTCTCTCCCATTTCATCCTCCACATCCACTTTTGCCTCCTGCCCCCACACACACACCTACGGCTGTTTCTACAGCTGTCATGCTAACGGCTACTTCTCCTGCAATTGCTGGAGGTGTTTCTGCTCGTGTTCGTGGTGGTCTCGATGTTCGTGTAGGAGTCGGCGGTGTCAGTGGTGTTTCTAGAATTGATGCTCGTGCTGGTAGTGAAATTAGACGAGAAAAATATGACGATGTAAAGATGGAGGTAGATTGGAAGTTTGGTGACCTTGAGTACATGGAAGTAGATAGATGGGAGGGCGATATGGAGGTGGATGTCCTCCCACCCAATGCTACTTCCTTGTAGTTCTGAGTAACACGGTGCGGTAAGTTTTGTCTTTATTGCATATAAAAAACATTTTACGTATTGTGTTTTCTCATTATAACTTTTATATATTTTATAGTCTTTTTTTTTTTATAAACCCCTAAAAAAATCACAAAAGTAAGTTGTATAATATTTGTTTTAAAACATGTTTTTTTACTTGTCAAAAAAAATAACTTTTTACGTACTGATCGTTTATTCTTGTTTAACAATTTAGAAAATACAAAAATCCAATAAAAAAAAGTTTAAAATCTAAAAAAAACCCTCACAAAAAAAATGCAAAACAAAAAAAAAAAAAACCTTACAAAAAAATTATTTTCTTTTTTTCTTTTTTCTTGGTAAGTAACCTTCTACATTTTTATTACGAATTGTACAAGTATATGGAGATATCAAATATTAATGTAATCATCATCTTTTTTATAGGCTCGTTCTTCTTTGCATATAACTTTTTACTTTTTTTTATTCGGTGTTGTTGGATAGCCCGTAGTTATTTTTTTCTTCTTTTTGTTAGAGGTAAATGTAATGCTTACTAGAATAATGGTATCAATAATTTACTAGTTCTAATATGTATACTTTTTATTTAGGTTGAAGTTGAGTAGGGTCACTCCCTTAAATTTACTTAATCATATTTACTTTTTGAGGGTAATTATTTGGTCGGGTCTGTAGAATAGACAAATTACTGGCAGCTTAAATGTGTAGTGTACTAATATCATCAGTTTATTGCTATTCAAAATGATTTAGAAGCAGTTTGATTAAGTAAAATAATTATCATTTTAATTTTTTAGTGGTGGAATTAGCGAAAGTGTTGGCCACACAGTTGAAGACACTGTCAAAATTTTGGAATGTGCTACATCTTCTCTTGTACACCAACAAGTAAAATACAAAAATGCATCAATTGGCACATTCAAAAAACTACGCGTCTTTTCTATACATGCCATCAAGAACAGTATCACTCTTAGTTCTACTATGGTGTGTAACCGCTACAGTTAGAATCATATTGAATTAAGAAGCGCAAAAATACCGAGCACCTGGACGAATCGACTTGAACGTCTAAAGTACTTTGAGCTTTTAGCAACGCTTATGGTATGTATCGAAAACACATGAGTGAGAGAAAGAAGGGATATATATTTGTTTAATCAGCATTTACTTAATTTACTTTTCTAAATATCTTCCTTCTTTTATAGATTGGCTTATTATATGATTCTGAGAAAATTGAACGACGATTGGACAGAGAAAGATTAGGATCAATGCCTTTCGATGGTCCGTCAGTCCATGAATTTCTCGGTAAGATATTACATGAACATATAGTGTAAATGATCCATATTATGATATATACATATTCATCTTAATTTCTTTACTTTTTTAATAGGCGGTGATGATGAGATCGAAAATGACGATTAGCATTACAAACACGTTCCACTGTGTTCATACCATTATATATTATTATATGATTTTTAGAATTCAGGTATTTTCTTGTTGATTCGTATTACGCTCAAAGTACATTTGAATAATCCATGCTTATAAAATATGTGTATGCATAAATTCTACTATTAGAAAAACAAAATCTGATTCTTATTTGTTAATAGACACATTCATCAAAACTGGTGTCATGTCATGTTCCCCCCAACAACAACAACAAAAAAGGGATGGATCTCAAAAACTTAAATTCTTCGAAATACATGCACACCAGTGTTGGTAGTTACGACTTTCCGACTTTCCGACCTGGCGGAAACTATGGTTTATAAGGTTTTCACAGTCGGAAACTGGCGGAAATATAGAGCTGGCATCAGTAAACATAAATATGATACATCATATTAAATAAAAGTATTCCGGTCCATTTGTATTTTTAATGCATTATATCTGTTATTATTACTATTACTATAACGTTATAATATATGGTCCACAACACGAACTATAAAAATACATAGTATAAATAATAACTCGGAAATGACAATAATGAAGTGGTTTTGCATTGATATATAAAGATGCTGCGCAAGCAAATAATAGCTTCAACATAAATATATATTGCGCGCTGTTCAGTATATTGGCCTCACAGTTTAAAGCCCGACATCGATTGTCAATGCACAAGAGCTAAATTTATCAGCTACATGCATGATCTATTCAGAGGAATAAGATTTTTATGTAGACAAACCTAGACTTTAGAGATAACAGTGAGGCTCACTCAGCAAAAGTAAAATAGACATTAGAATATCTTTTTTCATAATTTATATATAAATATATACTCTCACTCTATCTCTCTTTTTTATTATTATTTTAATGAAACTTTTCATTTCATAATTCCATAATAAACATATTGATTGAATGAAAAAGGTTTCCGCCATAGGTTTCCGCCTTTTTCGCTATGACGGAAACCCAACATTGATGCGCACCCATTTGTATGCGATAAAATACACCAATACATATACTCAATTTCACTCTTCCATCTGCCCTCTTGATGGCATCCACTTGAAAATAATTAAAGAAAAGATAATAATTATTATCTCATCATTCAAATTGAAAAAGGACAATTAACTTGTAACGTTAAATGCTTGATAAGCCAATGAAATATGACACAAATAATAACAAAATATATGCTACGTACTACATGATAATGATACTTATTCAATTACGTGTCCCATTAAACAAAAGCATTTGCTTCTGTTTTATAAATAGTAATTCATTAGCAATAATGACAGACATACTGGTATTTATTATATTCAGAATATCCAATAATAAAAATATATTTTGTACAGTTGACATTTTGAAAATAAAAAATTAAAGAAAGTACAATTTATAATACGTAACACGACAAAAATTGACTTTATTTTCAAACAAGAAGACAAGATAAACAATAGAGGCTCCATAAAGAGTAGCAATAGCAGGTGATTGGAGATGTAAGTAAAAGTCGAAACCTTGACCAATTTCACCGGAGAAAGTTTGGGAGTGGAAGTTGGTGTGGATCAATTGCTCAGTGAACACTTCAGTAAACAGTATCTCTCGACTAAATAATAAAAAAAAATAGAGTTCATCAGGTATCTTTTTGAACTTTGTATCATTTGTGTCATTATTCACTTTGAAGACATAAAAGTTTTACATTACCTATTCAGAACAACGACCTTTGAGAAGCTACTTCTGCTCGCAACAAATAAACTACCAGGTATAATCCAAACGATTTTCCGAACCTTAGACGGGTTACCGAACAAGGCCAAGCTGGGACATATAGCACGAATACACTGCCCTGGGACCCATCAGACAGCACTTGTTTAAGTGACGAACGATGCATGGCGTGGACATACCATACGAATACCAATCAAGGGGACCAAAACAAATAGATTAAAGACCAAGTAATTGTTGCTGAGTAACGTCACTCCTCATCCAGGTCGTTGGTTACAAGCGCAGTAGCATCGCTCAACAAAGTATTCAAAATAAAAATAAAAAAAAGGAATAGAGTGATCAAGTAGCTTTTTAGATCTCTTGTGTATATTGGTTGATGACCAGGATGAAAAACTGAAATGTGCCTCTATTTACCGTCGATCAAGTTCTTATTGTATAAAAGTATCAGTAAAAAAAAAAAAAAACATTAGAAAATTTCAAAGCTCATTTTTAATCCATCTCTCTCTTTTTCATCCTTTACTTACAACAAGAAAGAGTAGATGTTTTTTTTTTTTCGCCGGGTTATTCAGTGAACTCGATTTATTGTAAAGCGTTGCAAAAAGTCGCGAACAGTACAAACAATTTATTTGAGCCAAGAAGTTGGGTCCAGATACCATGTACGAGCCAAAGAGAATTAATTGTTCCCAATTAGGAAATGGTCCCAGTAGCGAGATTATTCTATTGTAAAATGACAATTATACTTTATATATGGATTGGAACTTATAACTTTTGAAAAAATAAATAATGATAATAGATAGCCATTTGTTATACGTACTCTGTATACGTTCGAGATGCATTTTGCTGTCATTTTTGTCTCTACAATCGATTTTGCTACAGACATTATTGCACTCTGCTTTCTTGTTGTTCCCTTTGCATTCAATGCTGCCACATATATATGGCACATGTCCTTGATTTTTTTTATGGATTTCTTTAAACGGATTATTACTGCTGTTGCTGTTGCTGCTATCTGTAAATGTTTGAAATGCTATAATGGAATTTGGATCTGTCAACACTAAATTATATTACAACTACAATTAACACTTTTAAAGACATACTTATCACTTCAAAAAAAAAAAAAACTCGATTCCATAGCGCTGGATTCAATGGCAGTAGTTCTACTAATGGTTCGGTTTATCGACAATGTTCTTTGAATCATTAACATCAGTAGAATTTTCATCTCCACACGCAATCATGAAATCTCCATTAGATAATGCTTTTGTTCCATTAGATTTTTTCCTGTCATTAGGATTTCTTCCTTCTGTTTTTTCTTCCACGTCTTTTATTATTAGAGTTATATTTCATTGTGAAACTTTTTTTTTTTTTTTTTGTATAATTTATTGTATCAGAGAGTAGAAAAAAACTCGTCTGTTGTAGAGAATTAATGAGAAAAGTGTAATTAAGAAAGAAAAGAAAATACGTCTAGTGGGTTAATATATAATTGAGAGGTTTATAGTAGAGAAAGAGAAAGAAAGAAAAAGAACGTGAACTTTTTTCTCTTATGCTTTATGCTTCCTGTTTAAATCTCAGCAACATGTTATAGTCAAAATTGATTGGCTAAATCCAAACGGCATAATCTTTTTTTCACTGCCTCATTCACTTTAGCCCGTGCCAAAAGTTGCAAGTTGGTCATTATTATCTTGTACGCTGATGCTTGGTTGGGCTTTCAGAAAATCACTTTTTTTTTTTTTTTTGTGTTTGCTAGCGTGAGAAACAATAACAGTTATTGACCATCGTCGACAAAGTAATTGTATTTTTTTTTTCGGTACCATTTGAAAAAGGCTACAAACATCAGTTACAGGCGAAAGATAGAAGCAAAAAAAAAAAAAAATCCTGATAATCTACTTGTCAACCTTAGGTCAACTATTTATTGTGTGGTTCTCCCAATCATGTAGTTTAGCAGATAAAGAGCAAATTATAAACTGTTACTATGTTCTATATAGGAAGCAAATACATTTCTTGGGTCCAAATTAACCTCGACCACGATTCACAAAGGATGGAATTTTTTTTTTTTTTTGTAGGAAATATGAAACGCCATTATAAGGTCGAATTATTCCTTTGTGAAAGATGCCTTTACGTTGGCAATATATGACAACAGCACAATACTTTAGATTTACTTTTACCAGCACTTTTATTTTTAGTTTTCAGAGTGTGTGAGTACTCTCAGAAATAGGTAAGAAGCAAAAATAAAAGATAGTTGTTAAATGATAGGATGTATAATTGAATTATATTATACAAGAGAAAACGAGTGTGTGCCCTAACCCTTTATATTAGTATGAGCTCAAAAATACTGTACAAATGTTTAATCTAAATGCCCGTTTTTTAATGCAAGTATGATTTTCTATAATGTCAGCCATCTTTTGATGATGTAAGCAAATATTTGATGCTGTAGAAAATGAGAGCTATTTCAAATGAATGTGAGCCACCTAGTAAACAATAATAATCCATATGACCTATAGCGTAGAACAAATCAAAAGCTTATAAATTACATATATATAAAATTATAATCCGTTTTTTTTTTGTTCTAGAATGAATAACATAGGTACGTATATATATATATATATATATATGTGTGTGTGTGTGTGTAAAAAGAAAAAATGATCATTCAAATAAAGAAAAAAATTTACAAGCGAAATGAATCATGAAGAAAAAAAGGGTTAGAGAGACTAGGTAGAAGTGAGATATAAGATAAATTGTTTGTAGTCGTTGATTGTGTGTGTGTGTGTGTGTGTAACAGAGGATTAATGTAATGCGGTTGTATATAATATGTGAATGTATTTTTATTCTGGGAAGTGAGGCGGAGGGGGGGAAAGAGAAGAAGAAGAAATGGATGATATGAATTATATATATATATATAAAGTATATGTGTAAAATAAAAAATAGGACATGAGAGAGAAATTTATTATGAGGAAGAGGAAAGGAGAAGGATAGTTATGAGGGATGACTACTTAACTGAAAATATATGAATGAAAAGGTGATATTTTAATGCTGATATACTTAAAACAATAGAACGGATGATAATACCACACCCCATAAGGCTATATCACCCAAATGACAAGAAGATGATAATCCATCCGATGCTGTAGGTGTTTTAGTAGCTTGTGCCATACCGTGATTATTATTCTTGTCATCACAAATAGATGGAATTTTACCCGATTTGACATTTCCAGTTGTTGTATAATTAGTATTACTTAATACTGTACTATAACCCATTGAATCTAACATACGAAGTATCCCTGGTCCAATAGCAGATTTATATTGATGTTGTGTAATTGTCCCATTGATCGTTTGATTATAATAAATAGCTGGTATATTCCCATACGTTTCTTCCACAATATCTTCCAATCGTTCACCACGAATATAAGATGCTGTCAAAATAAAATCAGGTGTTGTATTATATGTTTCATCCAAATGAGAAATTGATATACCAGGTCGAAAATTTCGATCGGAAAGTTCCATATGGGATGTCAATGCTTGATCACCTGTCAATAATTTCATGGTTGTATACGTACTATTCAAGTACGTATTCGTATTATATGTACTATTATCAATAGCAGCTGGAGGAAAATGAAAAGATAAAGTGCCTTCTTCACTCATGCATGTCCATAACCGATTGGCAGTACGTGATTGGTTCGATCGATTGAATTCTTGTACAAAGTTAATTATAAATGCTTGATTATCTTGAACACAAAAGTTTTGCATATCAAATCCAACAGAAGCCAATGATTCTGGAGTGGATGTATTACTTTGTGGATTGTTAATGTATAAAAACTTATCAAAAATCATAGTGGGTTGAAATCCAGTGACAAAAATAGGTCCCATTTGTTGATTAATGTACCAATATGGACTAGGTGTCACTAGTTGTAATTCATCACGATCAATAATTCCCTCAATAAGTGATCTGAAAGGTGAAGCTTCATTTTCAAAATAAGCTGCCCATGAACTAATAAATCCAAGTCCATGTAAGATTTCGTGTAACATAATGTATCGTATATCCACTTGTTCAGCCGTCATTGTATCATTCTGTTTTTGTTTTTGTTTTTTTTTTAGAAAAAAAAAATTATTATTATTATATTTGTTATTTTTTTTTTTTTTTTTTTGGCATCTCAAAATTTAAAGATATAAAAAAGGGGAGGGGTTTTTTCTAAATACTTGCCTGAAAATAATATAATCCACCTGGTGGTACACCTGTATTATTCCATCCTTTATTATACGCCTTATCATAATTTATGGAATTCATATACATGTCATGATTAATTTCTATGGCAATATCATGATGTGCCCATGCTGATGTATTACTATAAGGTGCTAATTGTTTAGCTAAAGCTTGAGGATAAATATAATTCAAGTCTGCACCATCTTCAAATGGAAGTGTAAACTGATTGGTTTTTTTGCATAAATATGATGACGTTATTATAAATGCATAAAATAATAATAATAACGCTACCCCCCACACCCCTTTTATATATATATATATATATATATATATATTTACCTGTGAAGAAGGAGCACCCCAACCAAAAGTATTATTTGCACAACCTTTTTCACAAAAACTATAATATGTTGCTTGAATTCTAATTATTATAGTTAATATCATTATAAATTGCATCAATGTTTATATATAAATAAATAAAAACTTACACTAAATCATTCTTAACATTCACTACTTGATTAAACTGACTTGCAGCATCTCTTAATGATACTGCAACTCTTTCACAAAATGCTGTATCAATGATACAAAATAAATCCACTCGAACATGTTCACTGACTTCCATTGAAAAATCCGGTGTACGATTCGAATTAGCACTTGATACAGTACCGTCATCATTTCCTGTTAATGAAGCACTACCCACTTTAGAATTAAGACCTTGTTCATCCACTTTACCACCTTTACTGGTACTTGTTGATTCAATTTGAAATTCGTTTGTTGATATATCGCCAACAATAGGGTATATTTCATGGGTTTCATGTTGTATTTCTACTTTATATCCTCCACCGTTATTGTTGCCAAGATTTTTCTTTTTATTATCGTCGTTGTCATCGTTGTCGTCGTCGTCGTCGTCTTCGTCATAATTGTCTTCCATTTCGTTATCATAGTTGTCATAATCATAACCTTTATTGTCACGTTGTTGGTGATAATGAAGAGTATGACTCTTGTTGTTATAATTAGGAGTTGTTTTTGTCAATGAAAATTCAATCGTTTCGTCTTTTTTTGTTAATTCTTTTACATTGTCATGGACACCAATAACAACAAGAATTGTTTTGGTGGAAACAAGTAAAAAAAATAACAGAATATATAAACAATGTAAAGTCATGAACTAAAAAAAAAAAAAGAATGCAACTTTTTTTTTGAATTTCCAAGTTTGCGTATATAAGCGCTAGAATTGTTGAGTCTGCAAAGCAGGTTAATGTGGAGGACTGTGAGAACTGGATCAGGCACTCTGCTTCATTTTTTGATAGGTGTTTGGCTCTTGAG